>BLBF01000186.1:959424-998082 GCA_015471245.1 Laticauda colubrina | reverse complement strand
TTTTTCTTCCATGATTATGCTTTATATTTAGGTCTAACAGCTCTCGTAGCTCTCACTTCACGTTGTTCTTTACTGTCTACCTGTCCACCTACAACTCCTTTCTCTTTTTCAATCTCCAGTTGTTCCTCCTGAAACTCAATTAATGAGACCTCTTTCTCTGCCTCCTCTCTTCTTCTTCCAAAAAATTCTGCGTAGAAAAGTTCTGCTTTTTCAATCGAATCAATTCTATGTCTCTGTTCTTGCCATGTAAAGATTAGTCCTTCTGGTATCAGCCATCTATAGTTCACTTCATTTTCCAGTAGCATTTTGGTCAGAAATCGGTAATCTCTTCTCTTCTCTCTCACTCTTCTAGGTATTTGTTTTAAAACCACAATCTCTTTGCCTTTATATTTCAATGTTTTCTCTCTTACCACTTGTAATATTTGTGTTTTGATGGATTTTTTGGAAAATCTAATATGGACTTCCTTTGGTAATTTATTTCTCATCGCATATCTTGTATAAACTCGATATACTTCATCTACCCCATCCATCATCTTTTCCTCTGTAATTTCCAGAACATCTGCCAACATTTCTATCATTATCGCAACCAAATTTTCTCCTTTTTCCTCTTCTATAACAACTCTTAATGTCTTTTTGGCTATTTCGTTACAGTGGGCTCTAGCACTTAAGTCATTAGAGATGAGTACTCCAAGATCCTTGACAGAGTTTGGATCATCAACAAAGTCTTGACTATTCAGCCTCTATTTTATTTTCTGATTTATTTATTTTTTGCCAATATGTAACACAGAGCATTTATTTATTGAGATTTGAAGTTGCCAATTCTTTGACCATTCTGATAGATCGTCAAGGTCTTTTTGAAGAACTTTTTGAACATTTTGCCAAGTTAGCAATCCATTAACAAAATTAATGAAAATTAAATTTTCATTTGTGGGGGTGTTTTATTTGCTTTTTTATTTCACTTCTGGGGGTGTTTTATTTGCTTTTCTTTGCATGTTACTCTTTTGGTTGACTCTTCTTTTTACTAGATTGTTTTCTTAAGTAGTTTAATGGTCCACTTCAGGATACTTAGTTTTGCAGAAATTCTTCTCAGCCCCAAGGAGCTCACAATCAACTGGTCTCTCTCCCTCTCTCTCCTTCTTTCTCTCTCTCTCTGTATGTGTGTCTGTGTTTGTTTCTCTTTCTCTCTTTCCACATTTCTCTTTTCATATCTTTTTCCACATCTTTCTCTCTCTCCTGGGGCATCTTCTGTACTCCCCTTCAATCCTGGTAGTCCCCCTGGGATACCTTGTTGAATTCCATTCAATTCCCATTCCCACTCCCACTCCATCCTATTGTTATTATTATTGTTATTGTTATTGTTATTGCTATTGCTATTGCTATTGCTATTGCTATTGCCATTGCTATTGCTATTCCATCCCATCCTATCCTATCCCATCCCATCCCATCCTATTCCTATTCCTATTCCTATTCCCATTCCATTCTCTCCTATTTCTATTCCATTCTATTCACATTGCAATGGTCTCAATCCACTTTTGGAATCTCACTGGCTGTCCCAGAGCTTCTTCCCCACATGCCGAATGCACACAACAGGCTCAAGCAAAGGTTCCGCACATTTGGCAGGCAAGATTGGACTGGGCAGGCATTGCTCGGAGCAGATTTGGCAAGGAAGTCCCAAGATGGGGGCTCAGCAGTGCTGATCTGCCAGCCAGCCAGCCCTTCCTGCCTCCCTCTCCAGGGCAGAGACAGATGTCTTCCGTCATGGGCAATCAGCCTCACCAGGTGCCACCCTGGAACTGCCAAGTACTGATTGAGAGAAGAATAAGCAGCCAAACACCAGCAGCAAGGGGGAAGAAGGTGGCAGAGTGCCTGATGCAGTGCACGTTGCCTAGCTTGGTAGTGTCTTGCCAGTCCCCCTTCTCCAACAGGGCCTGCTGGCTTGCAGGAACCTCCTTCAGGCTGGGTCATGAGCTCCAGGACTGCCATGGCTGCTTGCTCACTTGTAACATGTTGGTTGTTCCCCACCCCAAATCCAGGGACAGTTGGATGGAGGAAGCCTGAGCTAAGAAGCAGAGGTGAAAAGACACCACATCTGCCCAACACACGAGTCCCACATAGCTGCCATTGGACCTGGGTGAGGGTGAGGCTAGGAGGCTCCTCTCCCAGAAAGTGAACTGTGCTTGGTTCCCAGCATTGCATTGCTCGCACAGTCCTCCCATGGAAAGGAAAGGAAAGGAAAGAGGAAAGGAAAAAGGGAAGGAAAGGAAAAAGGGAAGGAAAGGAAAAAGGGAAGGAAGGGAGGAAAGAAGGAAAGAAAGAAAGAAAGAGGCTCATTCACCTCATTCAGCTGATGCCATTGTGCTCTGGAGAGAAAAGAGACAGGCCACCAAGCTCTCATCATGGGTGAAGGGCTGCACCTTTCACCGGCTGAGGAAAGAGCTCAAAGATTTGCCACTGTAACTCCACTGGGAGGGAGTGGAAGGGTCCCAACATGAGAGGCTGCACCTGCTTATAATTATGCATTGCTTCCAAGAGTCATATGTGATGACCTGGGGCATGGCACAAAGGCAACATAGTCAAATAAGCAAGAAGTGTCCCTTTAATACCTCCAACTTTGCCCCCAATGTCTAGGTTACCATAGGCTGGAGAAAAAACTCCCCCAAGAGCAGTCTTTAAGTCCGAAATTCAGTCCAAAAACAAAGTACATGAAAACAATAAATAAAAATCCACACAAAATATGCTGCAGTAATTAACTTGACAGGGCAGGAGAAGGAATTGCAGACTTGAAAGTCCAGCAAAACACACACAGTTGGGAAGATGCCAGGAACCTAGATAAGCCTCGACGATACCAGATAATTCATGATTTGCTGCCAACAACTTTGCTGTGCACAGCCTCCCTTTTTAAACACTGTTTTCCTAGCTGCAGCTAATGAAGGGAATCAGAGCCCTTTCCATCCCCATAAGCCACACAACTCATGTTGCTCACTTCTCCATTCCTTCCTGCGTGCCCTAGAATGAAGAGGGGGTGGGCCTGGGTCTTCCTCTGAATTCCTTCTCCCTTGCTCTACCTCTCCCTTGTTCTGCCCAGCTGGCTTTTGCCCTTCCCCAGTTTCTTCCACAGCCACTGGAGCCACAGTCCTACTCGCTGTCAACTGCTCAGCCGTCCTTTCTGAATCAGATGTGCAGCATGCTCTTGGGCCTCTTGCCCCCCTCTCTCTAATTCTGCTCTGCTTCGTCCAGCCAGGATGAATGGAAAGCACACAGGTACCTGGCACAAAGTGTGACATTTGGAAGTAATGCAATTATGCGTTAGGTGCAGCCTCTCCTTTGGGTCCCTTTAGTTCCCTCTCCCCAGCAGAGAGACAGTGGACTGAATCCCTGGGAAATCTTCAAGCTGTTTCCTTGGCTGGCAAAAGGCACAGCCTGTTTTTGGTCTCCCCTATCTCCAGAAGCACTCTGCCAGCCAAAAACAGGGCATAGTGATGCTTCCCAGGACCTCCGTCTTCCTGTTTTTGGCCTCCTCTGTCCCCAGAAGCACTCTGCTGGCCAAAAACATGCCCCTGCCTGGCCCATTTTTGGCCTCCCCCACCCCCAGTAGCACTTTGCTGACCAAAAATGTTGGCCTTACCTTCCAGTTCCATCCCATAGGGCTCATAAAGGTAAGTCCTACACTGAACAGAAGGGTATGTGGGGCAATATAGGCAAGGCAGCCTCGTGGTCCCACGTAGGCTGGATTAATGGCTTCAGCATGCCGTATCCAAACCGCAGGCTGTAGTTTGAGGAAGCTTGGTTTAATATAATTAAATAAAATGCCTACAATTTACAAGCAGCTTAGAAAAGGTTATTTTCAGTTATCCAAGGAAAAATCACAGTATTAATTTTAGTTTATCTGGATACACGTCAATAGGAAGATGAATAAATTTTTCAGTTCCAATCATGACAAGAATATTATGTATTCATTAATTTATCAAGGACATAAACCTAGGTATTTCCAGCAATCAGTTATAATTTTTCAAGTATCATTAGACAATGCTGGAAGTTAATGGTGATATGTCTGAGACTTAAACAACATGTCAAAGATTTTTATCTTTGGAAAATAAGAAATTTAAAATTTCTCATGACTCACATTTTCATATTCTTAACCATAGCTTGTGAAAGAGCTTGAAAAATTACAGCACAGAAATCAGAGAGGATAGCTCTGCCACAAGGCTCATTGGATTGATTAATCAATTGACGGTATTTTAATACTTCCATGCACCAAATGACTCCTGGCAGCAACCCTCTATAAGCATTTCAGTGTCCCCACAGAGCAAGAAAAAAAGGGAATGTTGGTTGATAAACCACAAAAGTTGCCCACAAAAGTAGATTGGATATTAGAACAAAAATTTCACTTCTCATTCTTCCCTATTACTCATATGTTTTATATAATTTTGTCAACAAGAATAGAAAAGTGATAATGTCAGGCGGAGCTCCATTCAAAATCCAGGAAAGAAATACTTAGACTCTTTAGTTTAGAGAAAAGATATCTTTTACTGAAAGTGAAGTGGTAGCAACCAAAGAATTCTGAATCTGAGAATTTAGGCGTGCAATTCACATATAGAAAGTGATGGAAATGTTCCCACCCCCAATAGTTCAAATGACACTTCCAATTAGAAGTTGTGGATATGTGGGCATCTTCAGGTGATGATGAGGCCTCTGTCCGTTGACCTTGGCATAGTTTGATAACAGGTTGCAGTTGCGCAGAGAGAAGAAAGCTAAGCGAGAAATAGAAACCTAATTCTATTTTATGCTCCCCCCTTCCATTTATACATCAGACGAATGTAACTCCCCAAGCTCACTTCCCCAACTATTCCTACCTCTGTTTTCCACCACCCCCCGCTACTTATGGCAGTCGAAAAGATGCAAAGCAATAGCAGAAGATCTTGAAGACTGACATTCGGCCCTCCTAGAAAAAGGGAAATCATCAGTCCTAGAAGTCCTAGAAGAGAGAGAGAGGAGAGAATATAAAGACAATTATTAATCATTAAACAATTTCAGAACAATACACTCCTAAGGCTTATCAGGATACTTGGAACGAAATGCTTTGATCAACTTAGGGGCTTTAACATCGGTTTCATTAACCCATTCGGCTTGTGAAGAAGGGAAATGTTTCCAGGCTACAAGATACTGGAGTCGACCCCTCCATTTGCGAGAATCCAGAATTTCTTTAACTTCAAAATGTTGTTCGCCTTCAATCAATATTGGTATGGGAGAGTCAGCCTGGATGGGCCTTAGGTCAGAAGTACGCTCAGGTTTTAGCAAACTAACATGGAAAACCGGATGAATTCGTCGAAGAGTTTTGGGTAAGTTCAGTTGGACCGTTACAGGATTTATAATCCGTTCAATTGTGAATGGACCAACGTATTTAGGACCAAGCTTCTTTGACTTTTGAGTGGTCTGCAGGTATCTGGTGGACAGGAAAACCTTGTCGCCCACTTTATATTCTTTCTGTGGGGATCTTTTCTTGTCTGCAAATTTCTTATGAGCTTGATGGGCCTCATCTAATGCTTTGCGTGTCACTGACCAGTTAAATTGGAGTTCAGTTATCCATTCATCCAACGACTGGATGTTGGGCTTTTCACGAGGAAGTTCAGGTATGGGAACGAAATCTTGTCCCGAAGCCACTTTAAATGGAGTAAATCCAGTACTGCTGTGTACGGAGTTGTTGTATGCCACTTCGGGAAATGGTAGCAATTCGGACCAGTTATCTTGTTGATAATTTATGTAACATCTGAGATATTGTTCTAACACTGCGTTAGTCCTCTCACAGGCCCCATTGGTTTGGGGGTGGTGGGCAGAGCTTAGCCCCTGGGAGGAGCCTATTAACTTCAGGAACTCTTTCCAAAAATTTGAGGTAAATTGGACCCCTCTGTCAGAGATTATGCGTTCCGGGATGCCATGTAACCTATAGATATGTGATATAAATAGTTTAGCCAGAGTCTTAGCAGAGGGAATTTTGGAACAAGGTATGCAATGTACTTGTTTGGAAAACAAATCAGTCACTACCCAGATGACCGTGTTTCCACCACTTTCGGGTAATTCTACTATAAAGTCCACAGAGATTTCCTTCCAAGGAGTCGTTGGTCTAGCTACATTTTGTAACAATCCTACTGGCTTACCAGGAGGTCTCTTTGCCGAAGCACAAATCTGACAGCTAGCTACATAAGCTTCAATGTCCTTCTTTAAAGTAGGCCACCAGAATTGCCGCTTAACCAGATGTAAGGTCTTCACAAATCCGAAATGGCCAGCTGCTTTAGAATCATGAGCCTGTTGTAGTATTTGGCTTCTCAGTACCTGTGGCACATACAACTTGGCCCCCACCCAAGCCAAGCCATCTCTAATTGTATAGTCACTTGAATGAGCCAGGAACCATTCATCCAGTTTTAAAGCTTCTTTTAATTGTTCGGTAAGGTCATTCGATAAAACCACTTCTTGGTTCTTCCTTTGGGCTCTGGTGACCACTGGGGCAGCTAGGTGTTTGGCTGAGACAATTGGGCTTATCACCTCCTGACGCATACTATTATATTGAGGTAGTCTAGAGAGAGCATCCGCCATGAAGTTCTTCCCACCTGGAATGTACTTCAATGAGAAATTGAATCGCTTGAAGTACTGGGCCCAGCGAACTTGTTTAGGGGACAGCTTCCGGGGCGTTTTTAAGGCTTCCAGATTCTTATGATAAGTCCATACCTCAAACGGGTGTTTTGCTCCTTCCAGGAAATGTCTCCAGGTCAGCAAGGCCCAATGAACTGCAAAAGTTTCTTTCTACCAGACAGCCCATCTTCTCTCTGTTTCAGACAGTTTACGGGAGGTATACGCACAAGGCTATAAGGTCCCTTTCTCGTTGATTTGAAGTAATACCGCTCCAATAGCTACATCACTTGCATCAGCTTGAATCACGAAAGGAGTGTCCATATCCGGGTGTTTCAGCACTGGTTCTGCAGCAAACAGTCGTTTAGCTTTTCAAAAGTGGCTTGGCACTCCATGGACCACCCCAGCGGCTTTCCTGGCCTCGGCTTCACCTCCCCTTTTGTTTTCAAGAGATTTGTGATGGGCATTGCTATCTTAGCAAACGTCGGGATGAATTGCCGATAAAAATTTGCAAATCCCAAAAAGCTTTGAAGTTGTTTTCTGGTGCGTGGTGGAGTATTCTGCCATACTATCATACATTTGACTTGAAAATTATATTCAAGGCATTGAACTTATAAAGGCAATGCATATTTGTATCACATTGTCCTAACTTTCACATAGATTTGATGTGCTCCTGAGATCACCAAACTCAAGAATAGGTGGGATTACCATTGGGGGTTATTTTCAGGAAGTAGGATGGCTGGATTATTTCTTTTCAGTGAGGAGAACTCAAGCTGGGAAGAGACAGGCATAACTGGAAAACAAATCAATGTCTATTCCAGTTGGTTCTGTTTTCTAATGACAAAAGCTATTGGAAAGAAGAGGTTAAGTATTAGCATATTAAAGAGAGAGTAAATTCTATGAAATGAAGTTTTTCTCTAAGTATAAGCACTTTTTACAATTCCCTTAATCAAAAACACTAAGTATTTGAGATTTAATTATATCCATTCTTATGAGAAGAGTAATTTAGCATTATGCAATACTCTTGTTAGACTGACCTCCAGAAGAAGGCAATCAAAATTACATTAAAATGTTATCAATTTTCAAAGACTAATGCAAGCAGAAGTAAGTAGATAGAACATCAACCAGCAGCTAAATCGCTTATTTATATTTAGCCAATATATTACTGAGGTTTTATCTACTTTATCTATGATTATCTTTTTAGCAGATGTGATTTTTCTTTCTGAAGCTTTCAATTATTTCTTTTTAATGATTTCTGCTAGATATTGATGTAACTGTGGTTTTACTTCCATCTTGAGTTCTGCAGCACAACACCAGAAAAACTATGATTAAGTAAACTAGTCATGCCAGTAATATAAGGGTATGACTAACTTGCATAAAGAATGTGAAAAAAATCATTTTCAGCCACTCTTCCATAATTTACTATCCTATTTCCCTATGGTTTGTCTTTTTATTCATTTTTTTCCTTCAAAGGCAGCCTTGGTGTTATGAAAAAGCAAGATTGTGAAATGACTTTAAAATATTTTAATGGGAATCATTAAATATCAGCAGCTAAGAACTACTTTACCATAAACTACAGTGATTTTCAAGAGGCCTATAGACTGATTTTTTTTGCAAATTATGACTTAAAATATGTATAAATTGGCACAGAATTATCCTTCCTATTTAAAAGAATTGTCCCTGAATTCACCTGGGAAATTCATAAGTTCTCCAAAAGTTTGCCAGTGGGAAGTTTTACATTAGTAACAATATACTATAATTCTTTGTATCCTCATTGTAGTTGATGATACGTTCTTTATAGTAAGCTAGCCCTAACTTTGTTTGAGGGCATTTGATAGGGAATGGAAGCTATTATCAAAAGATAAGAAGGGTCTGTAATGTGGAAGGACGCAGAAATAAAAGCAGGCCTTTTTTAAGAAAAAAATCACTGTATCCAGACTCAAGGACATTTCTTAGCAATTGTCATTCAGCTAGGCACCTATCCATGTGAAAGAAATGCTACTTCAGTCTCTGGAAGATAATGCAGCTTAAAAAATCTCGGACAAATTTATGGATAGAAGTAATTTCAAATTATAATACCAAAGAGATGCTGTAAATTATGAGTCCAACTAATATTTTTGGAGGTTATTGTAATTGAGAATCAATATATTACATACAGTACTATGTTAGGGTCAGGAATAAAAAAAAGAGAGAGCCAGTTTGTGTTCGTTGTTAAAGATCAGGCGAGAAACTGAAAGACTGTGAGTTTCAGTTCCCCCTCTCCCTAGCCATGAAAACCAGTTGCATATTAGGCCAGTCACTCTTTTTCCACCCAACTCACTTCACAGGGCTTTTCCCTCACAGTGGGGAAAGTGTGCATTAAATATATTCACCACATGAGATGTTTATAAAAATAATAAAGAGTGAGCTATAAAATAAATAAATAATAAATTCCTCCTTCTTGTAATATGGATGCTCCTTTGAGACATAAGAAGAGGGAGAAAGCAGACAAGTCATTTCCTAACAATGCTTTGCAATACGATGTACAGTGCTTTGAGTTGTTTATAAAAATAATAAAGGCAAGATATAAATACATAAATAAATATTCAGTCAGAAATTGAAATTTGGTCATAACCACTGCCACTGTTTTCAGACAGTTTTTCACCAGGTTCCTAGAACTATTCTAGGACCTGTTGGGTTCTGGGAATTTAGTCACGTCTGGCACTTACTCGGAGCCTGACACATCACTGGGGCTGTGGGACTGATGGACATGTGGATGACTATTGTTTATGCTGAATTGTTGAGATGGAAGATGAGAGGCATGGGAGCTGCCCAGAACTGTATTTGTTTTAATGCCACGGATGCTAGCTTCGCTAGACATCTGAGAGGCATATGGACACTAATCAATCATCAGACTTGTTTCCGGACTGCACGTTGATGTAAACCACAATGTGGAGACTTGGAGATATCAGTTGGTGGAGGGTTATGATCCTGATTCAGATAGATGGAGGGGAATGGGAGGTAGGTAGGATACAGAAGGGATAGATAGCACCGGGAGATAAAGGAATGTAAATAAAGATTAAGCAATGACAAATAGGCACAGAGAGGAGGCGCAGGAGTAGATAATGCAGCAACAGATGTCAAGTTGTTAGCTGAGATGGACTAGAGCACAGCATAAAAGGCGCTGAGAGGCAGGCGCTGTTAGTACTGACTTTAATCAGGAAATATCATTTTTGCTTATCAGGACTGGAGCTGCTGTAATAAACTTCACCATACCAATTGTGAGTAGAATGATTATTAGTGAGATACTCCAAGAACCAGTTGGAGCTGAAAGGAGCCTCCTGCACAAGAATTGGTGGGTCTGCTGTGTAATTCCTACAGTAATATATTTAAACTCCATAATCAGACATTCCTTCACATACTCCTTTCAAATTTAGAAATTTGAATATGTCTTCCCCAACAGGAATTATGATTGGTAGAGGAAATATTTTGGGGATCAAAAAAGGAGAGAATGTGGCAGAGGGGAAGAAAAATTAGAATAATTTTCTCATAAATTATAACCCTAGAATATGTAAGTTTTGAGCTGTCTTCTCAGTTTCTAGTACAGCACTAATTTCTGCTCTACCTAGTACCTACCAACATACTAACTCTTAGATGAGATATTAAGAAATAAAAGTGTGACCATGCCCTCAAAAGATGCACCTCCTGAAGTGAACTCAAGCTTGGCAATACAAGATGCTGTCCATTATTATTTGGATCCTTTGCTCCAAGGAGCCGGCTCAGTGCCGTAGAAACAGATGGACAAGAGGAAGCAGAGATAGCCAAGAATCGTTATACAATATACACATTAACTATGTTTGCTGAGAATTTCATTCCTGGCTTTAAACAGAACATTAGCTATCCAGTTTTCTCTAAAAATCCAATATAATATTCTAAATGAGATTTATTCAGAATTTGAGGGAAGGGATTGGTCAGTTAACTACAGGTAGCAAATTATAGCATTTCAGGGGAGATATTCAAGTTTATTCTTTTTATTTATGTATTTATTTAAGTCAAAGAGTGTATCAGCTACTGTTACATAATAAACAACTAAATGAGATATAAAGACTTCTGAAATTTCAATGAATAATGAATGACATTTGCACAGAAAAGTGGAGGAGTGAGAAATTTCAGTTTATGAAATAAATTTTCATAAGTTTATGAAATTTCAAATGAACTGCACAGTTTTCTGAAAACTTTTCTAGTTTCTAAAATGAACATTTACTGTAAATCCTCTTAAAATTATGCACTATATCTAGAATTTATTTTCAGTAATCAGTAATAGTATCATAAACAGAAGTCATTTCTTATATGTTAATAGTAACTATACTATTTTTTTTAAATCTACATGTAAATATATTATTGTGTCAAATCTCTGGATTCCAAAGAAAGTGACTTCATAATTAAGCCACAAGTCACACCAGCAGCAGATGGAGGTTGTGTAAAAATGGTGTCAGAATGCACTTCTTTCTCAGACAGAGCAGAAGGCATTATTCCCTCACCAACCTGTGGGCAGTGAAAGTGATGACACAATGCAAGATAAAAGAGAGAGGCAGAATGAGTTAAAATATAGACAGATTGTGTACAGTCCTGTGTGGAATGTATCATAATAATTTAATCACTAGAGCCAACCAGACTTAAATAACTGGATGGTATTAGGAGCTGTTTTTGCATTATTTATTAATAAATACAGTAGCAATCTGCTAATTTCTTGGAAGATTTGTCCCTCAGACTTTTTATTGCAAACTGTGTCAGATAATGTACCAAAACAGCCCTGCAATTTTTCAAAGGTTTTCTTCAAGGAAAGAATAGTTCTTTTTTTCTACATTTTTAGATAGTACTTGTGGATTTCTTCAAATTCTCTTTGCTGCCTTTGCTGATTTATTTCTTAACTATTATATAAATAATACAGGCACTATATTGAAAAGTATTAACTTTACAAGAAGTAAAACATTGCATAACCATTAGTGCAGAAATTATAGGAGGCATTGGAAAAACTTACATAGAAGTTTTGCAGAGCCAAAATCAAACATATAAATGTGTCTATGAACTGAAATATTCATGGATAACTAACATTCAGGTTGTTATTTCCATGAAATAAATAATCCAAAATGGGTTGTTACTTATCATTCATGACTGACATCAAATATCAAAATCTATTTGCATTGCAAAGAAAAAACAACAACCTGTCATTGGGTTGTATATTGATGGCACATTATCTTTTTAACTAATGAAGACCCAACATGTAAGATGTTGGGTCTTCATTAATTAGGAAGATAATGTGCCATCAAGTCAGTGAACACAGAGAAAGATTTCCTCCAAGGAGGTTCTGTCTTCTACCAGGTCCTTCACATTTTCCGATTGTGCAACCATTGCCACTATAATTGAGTCCTCTTTTTTCTTTCAGTCTTTCTCAGAATAATAGATTTCTCAAAAAAACTAACTCTGCATAATATGCCCAAAATATGATACTGTGAGCCTGGTCATTTGTGCCTTGAGTGAGACTTTGGATTAATTTCTTCAATGATCACTTCATTTTCTTGGCTGTTTGTAATATATTCAAGAGTCCTTCCCTGAAGATTAAGAGCATTTTATTTTCTTTCTCTACTTCTTGCTTAAAGTTCAGTTTTCACTTCTCAGGGAAAACCATTGCCTGCACATTCTGATCTTTATAGAGATAGGCACGTTCCAATGTATGAATATCTTTCCCAAGGCTTTAATAGCTTCTTTACTTTTGTGCTGGTCTGAGATGCATTGTCTGATTCCTTTTTCCTTTGATATCAATAGTTAATCCTAAAAGGCAGAAGTTATCCTTCACTTCAATATCTTCATAGTCAATTCTAAGGCTGTTTCCTATCTCTGTCATGAGTATGGTCTTCTTAATAATTGATCTTAGTCCAGTGATGGGATTCAAAAACTTTTACTACCAGTTTGTGGGTGTGGCTTGCAGGGAAAGTTTACTGCAAAATCCTCATTCTCTCCCCACTCCTGGGGGAAAGTTACTGCAAAATCCCATTCCCTCCCACCCCACTAACCTGATTTCCAGCTCTGTTCTCCTGTGCAGGGCAACAAAAGAAGATCCAGTCAATCAACCAGGACTCAGGAGGCAGAGAATAGATGGGGGTGGGGCCAGTCAGAGGTGGTATTTGCCAGTTCTCTGAACTACTCAAGATTTCCGCTATCTGTTCTCCAGAACTGGTCAGAACCTGCTGAATACCACTTTTGTCTTAGTCCCGCTTTTTTTTATTGTGCCCCTTGGTTCTCATTATTAAATCTTGCTAAATATTTGCATTTTCGGTTATTAGAATACTATAACCAGCATTGCTATTGATGGTTCTGCCTTCAGTTTTAAACCATGATCATCTTCTTCCAAGATTGAATAAATCAGGAAGAGAATATAACTTTGTCTCATTGTTTTGCCATCTTAAACCTGTCTGTTTTGTTTCTACTTTTTTTTAATCATTAAGTATGTGTGTGTATGTTTTGATGTTTTGCTTATAATGTTACTTAATCAATAAAAATTAGTCTAAAAAACCCCAAGAATTTGAATAGATTTCTAGATTATATGCCTTTGAATAAGAAGCAATATTTTAGAAATAACATTGTATTATGTTGTTGATAATTCAATGGAATTAATACTTTATGCAAACATATCGCTCAATTTTAAGCTATTACATTTATTAGCTGAAATAAATGATAAAGGATTTTCAGATATTTCTATTTTATACATGTGGACAATAAAAAGTAAATTACAATGTAAAAAACCCTTAATGTTCTACGTTGTACAACAAAGATGCCTATGATAGATAACTGTAATGAATCAAATTTTCCATTTATTCGTATTAGTATGCCTACAAACATATGTGAATATATATTGTGTGTGTTTTTTCTTTTTTCAGCTTTTCCCCACTTTTCTAATTGTATGGATTCTTTGTCTTGTTTTTTGTATATGGTTAATTTAAAAAGATTAATACTTTCTGTATATCATCTAATGAAAGCACATAACCAAATAATTTACTATTGGATACAATAATATACTTAATATTGCACAAACAATGACAAGAAAGGTTTTAGAAATATTTTTACTTATTTAATTTGATTAAATAAGATGATCATCAGATTTGTCGGCTTAATACCAATATCTTAGAGGACATAGCAGGCATCTTATAATAAGTTCAGCATGGCAAAATTTGTATTTGGACTTTACAATGTGCTAAGTCAAAATACTAGCTGACTGATGAGATGTTGGTATGAACTTCTCATATGAAAAGTACCGTGTTCTACATATTACCCTATGGATATTTTGAATGACCTTATGTATTCAATTCTTATATTTAAATTTTAATTTTCAGACTTCAGGATACTTGATTAATTAGCATTCTCAACTAATTTAAAGTACCTATGTGATAGAAACATGATATTTATAGATTTTTATACATAAAAGAATGGTAACCAACATGCATACTGTATTGGCAGAGTGTGCTACAAAATAGAGGTGAGTTTTATAGCTTTAATTCATACTGCTCCTTAAAAAATGGGAAAATTATATAATATAAACAAATGACTAAGTCCAGACAGCTAACATATACAATTGCCATATTTGCATTTTAAAATTATGGTGATATAATGTAACTAATCAATCTAAAATAATATTTCATGACATGATCTTACCCATGTGCAATAAAGAGAATGGGCTATATTCTACTCAATTCATTTAATTATATTTTTGGCACAACGTCATAAGCAATAAAATGTAGAGGTGCTGAGAATGTAGATATGTCATGTTCCTTCTTTGCAGTCATTTGCTACTACTGAAGAAAAGTGGTAATTTTGCTATTACTAAAATGCTATTGAACCAAGCAGGTGAAGATGTAAAACAAACAAAACCTTTAGAGTTTTTTTTTTTAAAAAAAACCATCCACTGAACACATATAATATAGAACAGTGGTGGGATTCAAATTTTTTTACTATCAGTTCTGTGGGCATGACTTGGGTGTGGCAGGGGAAGGATACTGTAAAAAATCTCCTGTCATAGGTGGTATTTACTAGTTTTCTGAACTACTCAAAATTTCCGCTACCAGTTCTCCAGAACTGGTCAGACGGCTGAATACCACCTCTTGTATGGAGCACTTCATTTTTAAAAAAAGGAAACAAAAATATTCTGAACAGCCCTGTATCAGATTCACCCAGATGCAAAATCACAGAGCAAAGTTGTTTGATTTAAGATGCATTTCCATTTACTGTGAAGGAGCAAATGATTCTGATTCCATTTCATTCCACATCTCAATCTTGCTAAATCTTTATCCTAGATTATTTTCTTGGAAGATTTTTCAAAAATTAAAGCCCATGTCACACTGAACCAACGGATGCAAAGAGGATGTAAAACGGACAAAAACCTTGCCATCCGTTGGTTAACGCGATGTATCCGTTCTGTATTCACTGCCTCCATTTTGCTTCCTCTCTATCCGTCCAGCATCCATTTATGGACATTTCATCCACTCCCAAAGTTTTGGGCTGCCTAAAACTTTTGCACGGAAAATGTATCCAGTTCGTCCGTTCTGCATCCGCTACGCATCCACTACACATCCATCACGCATCTGCTACGCATCCACTATATCCGCTAGGCATCCGCTGCAAATCCGCAGAACTCGCATCCGCCCGGACGCAGAAAGGAAGCGGAACAGACGCGGAACAGATGCAGAACGGATGCACAACGGATGCAGCATGGAAACAAAGCATTTAAAGCGGAAAAAACGTTCGCAGAGGGGATCTATCTTGGATATTAAGGATGTCTAGAGGATGCCTAGAGGATGCCTAGAGGATGCAAAGGGACACCTATACTGCCTATAAAAAGGGGGAGCAACTCATCTGCATCTCACTTTCAGACCAGCAGCCCACCTGTGCAGACCTCTGCAGCCTTCATCTGACTCTTTCTCTTCCACAGCATCCAGTCATGTACACTGTGGATCGTACCACAGTCCTTTTGGCAGCCACCATCCTTCTGCAACAGTAAGAAGCCATCTACAGGCTCTGTGAACTCTACTATGGGAAGAAAAAGAGGTGGCCAAGAAGCGTCTGGGTCCGAAAATGGATCAGGAGAAGAGCAGAGTACGGACTGTACAACAAGCTGATGGTGGAGCTCAGGAACGAAGACACTCGGGTGTTCCAGAACTTCATGAGGATGCCTCCAGCCATGTTTCACGAAGTTGTGCAGCGGCTGACACCCAGGTTGACCAAGGCAAACACCAACTTCCAGCCCAGCCTGGAACCTGGGCTCAAGGTGGCACTTACTCTGCGCCACCTGGCCTCAGGGACCACCTACAAAAGCATGCAGTACGGCTGGAGGGTGCCACACAACACCATCAGCAAAGTGGTCAGAGAAGTGGTGCAGGCCATCATTGAAGAATACAAGGAGGAGCTCCTCCAGTGCCCCTCCACTGAAGAAGGATGGAGAAAGTTGCAGAGCAGTGGTATCAGAGGTGGAACTTCCCCCACACCGTTGGAGCCATAGATGGCAAGCACGTGGCCTGCAAAGTTCAAGCCAAGTCGGGGTCCACTTATTTCAACTACAAGGGCTTCTTCAGCATCATCCTCTTCGCCATGGTCGATGCTGACTACAAGTTCATGTACATCGATGCTTCAGGCTACGGCTCATCTTCAGATGCCCAGGTATACAACGCCAGTCACCTCAAGGAGGGGCTGGAATGCAACCCCATGGTGGGCTTCCCAGATCCAGAACCCCTGCCCAACGACACACAAGATGTGCCCTACTTCATCGTGGGGGATGACGCCTTCTCCCTCACAACCTACCTCATGAAGCCCTACACTTCCAGACTCCTCACCCGTGAAGAGAGGATCTTCAACTACAGGCTGTCCAGGGCAAGGCGGGTGGTGGAGAACGCCTTTGGCATCCTGGCCAACAGGTTCCAGGTACTTCTCACCACCATGCAGCATCACCCAGAGACAGTGAGGAACATTGTGGAAGCTTGCTCCATCCTGCACAATCTCATGCGCACCCGCTACCCAGTCTTGCAGAACAGGCTCGTGGACCTCCAACAAGGCAATGGGGACATGGAGCCTGGCGAATGGAGGCAAGGGCAAAACCTGATAGACACTCAGGATGTGCAAGGCCCCAACAGAGCCTCACGGGAAGGGGAGAAGCAGCGCAAACTCCTGAAACACTGCTGCAACTCCCCAGCTGGAGCGGTGGAGTGGCAAGACAGGATGGTAGATGCTTAATGGATGCTTCCTTCAGTCTGTCTCATCACATGGATGAGATTGGGCCATGTATGTTGGGTGGGCCTACAATGAACAGGACGTTTAATAAAGAGTTGTGTTTGTGTTGACATGTGTGGATCATTGATTACATTATTATTGCTAATAAAGGGCCACAGGTGTGGCACCTGGGAGGGTGGACCATACAGTCCCACTATGCTTGCACTGGAGGTTTATCTATCCCACAGCTATTAGCCATCCCAAAGGTATCCCTGCTCATTCCACAGGTATCCCTGCCCACCCCAGTGCTATCTTAACCCATCCCACAAGCTTGCAAAGGCTTAAGCCAATTCTAAAAGTTTCCACCAATACTTTATTGAAAAAAAAAACAAATGAAGCAAGTGTGTGAATCAAAGATAAACTTTATTGAACAACAAGCTGTAAAAAAAAATTGACCCAAGTCAAGTGTCCAAATAAAGTCCACAGGTAGCCAGCTAGCCAGTCTCTGGCACTCTTCTTGGTCACTCGGAGGTTTGCCCAGTCTCAGGGGTGAAGGGTCCAGGTGCTGTGGTGGTGGGTGGTTCTGGAGTGCCTGGCCTCGAGAGGACAACAGGGGACGGTGTGTTGAGAAAGGTCTCGGACAGCTGGCTCAGCCCCGTGATGCTGAGAGGTCCTTTCTCCATACCATGGGGTGTCAGCCCCAGTACTGATGACAGATGTACTGAGGCCGGGCTTGGCTGTGGGGTGGAGGAAGGAGTAGTGTAGTGGGGCTGTCTGGTCTGCAGCTGGGTGAGGACTGGCGTGGCAGCAGGCTGCCGGAGAGAGAGGGTAGTGAGAGGGGCTGCTTTTGCTCCTCGGTGGCGGATCTCACCCTCCAGGAAGCTGTACCTGGCCATGACGTAGGTCTCTCTGTCTGTCAGCTTCACAGTGGCCTGGCCAGATTACTTCAGGTGCAGCTTCCCGTACCAGGTGTGCATATGTTTCCACCAGCCGAGGAGCACCTCCAAAGTGTAACCCATACTCTCTGCCCTCTTTCTCCAAGCAGCCTGCTTCCGCTTGGAGTCCCTGTACAGCCGGTGTCCCTTCCGCCACAGATAGTCGTTCTCTCTCAGCCACTCCAGCAACTCATCGTCGTGCGTCTCCGCAATGGAGTATTGCCTCCTCTCCCGTTGTCACATACGCCTCTTCCTCCCTTTGGCAGGACCAGATGGGCCCTCATCAGAGGGGCTCCCAGGTAGTAGGGGCTGCTCCTCCACACCACCACCACCAGCAGCACCAGCAGGATCATCATCATCATCATCATCATCATCCTCACCAGCAGGATCATAATCAGCATCATCATCCTCACCAGCAGGAACATAATCATCATCATCATCAGCAGCAGCAGCAGCAGCAGCAGGAACACCAGGACCAGGATCAGCAGCAGTAGAGTAAGCACCAGCAGGGCCAGCAAGTCCAGGAGCATGAGCAGGACCAGGACCATGAGCAGGACGAGCAAGACCAGGAGCACGAGCAGGATGAGCAAGTCCAGGAGCACGAGCAGGTCGAGCAGGTCGAGCAGGACCAGGAGCAGCTTCAACAGAGTAAGCAACAGCAGAAGCCCCAGCACCAGCAGAAGCACCACCGCCTGGAGCAGCTTCAGCAGAAGTCCCAGCACCAGCAGAGTCAGGGGCAGGGGGCGGGAGGTTGGCCCTGTCCCTCTTGCCATGGATGGTGGCAGGTTGCTGAGACTTTCTCTTCCTCCCCCATGGTTGTGGGTTTGCTGGCTGGCAGGGAGGCTGGCAGGCACCAAGGCTGGCAGGAAGCCTGGCAGGAAGGCTGGCAGAAAGCCTGGCAGGAAGGCAGGCAGGCAGGCAGGCACCAAGGCTGGCTGGAAGGCAGGCTGGCAGGGTCGGCAAGGAACTCGAAGTGTCCAGCAGCAGGTCTTTCCTCGGAATGCTCGCCACATGCAAGCTGTTTCCCTTTATATTCGGGGGGCTTACGTAATACTTCCCCCCTGGATGCGCAAATAACGCGCGACATCCGTTCCACTTCCGCTGTGCATCCGCTAGGCTTCCGCTGTGCATCTGCTTTATCCGCTGTGCATCCGCTGTGCATCTGCTGTGCATCCGCTTCATCCGCTCGGCGTCCGTTCTGCATCCTCTGTATCCATTCCGTTTCTGCTTCACTGACGCCCCCCAGAAGCCCTGCGGTTGCGCCATCCACTCCCATCTGCTTCCATCCGCTGGGCTTCCATTCCGCATCTGCTTTGCATCTGCCCTGCATCCGTGTTATCCGCTCCGGTTATGCAAATTTTTGCCCCTTTTGAGAGCGGGTAACAACGGATGGAACATTTTTCTCGTCCGTTGTGTCCGTTTTGCATCCATTGGCCAGTGTGACATAGGCTTTAAATAATAATAATGAATCAAGTTGATGAAAGTGACTTAACGGGCAGATAACTCTTAAATCAGGATTATCGCTATGATCAAGTTACTATCAGTTATCCAATCATATTCTTTGGTGGTGGGATAATGTTCATTCATTTTAATTGCTTGATTGTGCCATGTGTCTACCCCATTGTTGACAGTCTCTCATCCTGACTGATTCTGTGAGGGTTTTACAAACTGCATTGCTGAATTATTGTGACATGCTGCCATTTAAAATCAATTTTTGTCAGAAGACTATTTTTGGGGAAATGAACTAAGCATGTTAAATCTCCATCTTTGTTTACATATTGTGCCACTTCTATCTTGTAATAACTTTTGTATGCAATGGTTTGTGCTGTTGGCTCTTACTTTTGATAGGTGACATTCAGATCTATTTCTAGATTGTAATTGTTTGTTGTAGCTACCAAGTCTGAGTTCAGTATTATTCAATTATCATGCCACTAAAATAAAATGATCCCAGAGTTCCCTTTCACTCTGTAATTATATGATTCTTCCTTGCCAAAGATGAAGATAACAAGTGCATAAGGAAGACCTACCAAATGCTGACCATTAAAGTCTGAATTGCAGCTCTGTGGAGACTTAATTTTCTCACCCCAACTGTGCATTCACAAAAACTTGGAAAATATTTCTCTTCAGTAATGTCTATTTTCTGCCAAAATTAACATTTTAATTTCAAAAGAAAGTCAAAAATATTTTGATTAAGGTTTATTTATGTAAATACAGTCACCTGCCATAATACCAAAAACACCCTTAGAGTGTTCACTTCAGGGTCTCTTGCAAAATATTCCCTTTAAAATTTACCTCCTTCTGGAGCAACATCCTATACTTCAGACTGATAAGGTCAATTGCAAAGGGTGATTTTGTTGGGAGTAAAGATGGAATTCAGACCACATTGTACAAAATAAAAAGTTCACATAGTGATACAGTACTGGAGCCATTAAGCCAACTAATTCCCAGACAGGAGGAAAAATAGTGCATAAATGTTTATTTTATCTATTTCATAAGGGGAAGCACCTAATATGTATTATAGGAGGGGATTATGGTGATATGCTGCTACTCTTTTTAAAGCCTCAGCAGGAAAAAGGGAAATAGTTCCATTGTCTCTGAACAGCTGCTATAGTAGAATAATCATATTAAGAATATTTAATGAATAGGGGCTTCCAGTTTTGAGCTTCTTCAGTGACAGACAAAAATCTGCAATCGTGCACAGTTTTGGTCTGGGCTCGCTGCTGGACCACCCCTGGCTGGTTTTGGGACTAAGCCATCCCGTAGAGGTGGTGAAAAAGGAGGAGACTGCCAGCAGGGTTGAGGAGAGCCACATCTCTCCTCCTCAGCTGGCCATTACTCCCTTTCCCAAAGGCGGTTGCAGCGGTGGTCAGAAATGGCCACCTCAAAGAAGAACTTGACCAGAAAAGAATGTGCAGGGGGAAGATAACAAGTGAAAGTTCTGGCTGACTGGGTTAAATTGCAAATCAACAAACTAATAAAAAGTAACAGTGTTCCCAAAGAAGATTCAGAAGCAGCGAAGGAAAGTGAAAAGGGAAAGGTTTGGCTTTTTTTCTTCTTCTCTCCCTTTCCTTATATTGACAACCAAAAGACTTAAATAAGAAATCAGGAAAAAAAAATCCACTTTGACATCAACAGGCAATTAAGCTGAAAATAAAATAAAATGTCAAAGGGATAATAAAGATTTCTGGACATTAAAAAGTTTTTTATGAACAGGGAAGGAGAGAAAAAGAATAAAAGGGCAGGATCTGGAAAACGGGAGGAGACTGCCTGGAATTAAAAGGAATCTACAGTAAAACTTTAATAAGACTTTTAAAAGATACATTTTAACTGAAACTTGGTAACTAAATTGTAGAACCCCAGGAAGAGAAAGTGAAAAAAAGCAAAAAGAAACAGCTTGCGTGTATTTGGATTATTTGGTGATCATTGGACTCTTGGTTATTGCATTTGAATGACTAAAATTAATCGGGTGGTTGTTCAAAAATTTATATTATGGCACTACTTCTGGATGATTTGAAAATGGAACTTAAAAAGTACAAAGAAGATGCACAAGAAGGGAGAGGCTCTTTCGGCTTCATTTTTCAATTCTTAGAAATGGAGATTTGGAGCAATGAGGAACAACAAGAAACGACTGCAAAACAAGAAGACTGGGACAAAGAAGAAGCCATCTTTAACAACTAATTCTATGTGGGGAAGAAAAAGGAAGGGAGAAAGAGAATGGAGAATTTAAAACTTAAAAAAAATAACCAAAGAAAAGAAAAATAATTCAAAAAATAAGTATAATATTGGAAAGCAACAGAAGAGGGGAATACAGAAGAGAGAAACAGAGGTAGAGAGACAAGAGGGTAAAAAGGGGAGAGAGAAGAAGAGAGGGAAAAAGAAAAGGAAAAGAAGTTATAAAGGACAGAAACAAGAGAAACAGGGCTATTTTGAAATAATGGGTGAAAATGGAACTGAAAAAGGGATTCTATAAAGATACATAAGATTGTATCATTATATTAGTATTAGAAATAATTTTAGAAAATTAGAAACAATGTATGATTAAAATGTGGGATAAAATAGCTATTGTAATCTTGTGAAATGTTTGTTAATAAAATAAATGAAATAAAATAAATGAGAGAATTGAATTAGGAAGGGACAGAAACATTTTAATTAGTTAATGTTTTACAAAATAAAAGTAACGAAGGGGGGAAGTTAATAATGGAAAACTTATAACTGTTCCCATAGAAGTATGATATTTAATTGAACAGTAATGTTAAAGAAGTTAAAGCCCATGTCACACTGAACCAACGGATGCAAAGAGGATGTAAAACGGACAAAAAACCTTGCCATCCGTTCAAAAACGCGATGTACTCACTGCCTCCATTTTGCTTCCTCTCTATCCGTCCAGCATCCGTTTATTGATGTTTCATCCATTCAGAAAGTTTTCGGCTGCCCAAAACTTTTGCACGGAAAATATATCCAGTTCATCTGTTCTGCATCCGCTACGCATCCGCTACGCATCCATTATGCATCTGCTATATCCGCTTGGCTTCCGCTGCGCATCCACGCAACTTGCATCTGCCCGGACGCAGGAAGGAAGCGGAATGGAGGCGGAACAGATGCAGAACGGATGCAGAATGGATGCAGCACAGAAACAAAGCATTTAAAGTGGAAAAAACGTTTGCAAAGGGGACCTATCTCGGATATTAAGGATGTCTAGAGGATGCCTAGAGGATGCCTAGAGGATGCCTAGCGGAAAACCTATACTGCCTATAAAAAGGGGGAGCAACTCGTCTGCATCGCACTTTCAGACCAGCAGACCAGCGGTGCAGACCTCTGTAGCCTTCATCTGACTCTTGCTCTTCCACAGCATCCAGTCATGTCCACCGTGGATCGTACCACAGTCTTTTTGGCAGCCACTATCCTTCTGCAATAGTATGAAGCCATCTACAGGCTCTGTGAACTCTACTACGGGAAGAAAAAGAGGTGGCCAAGAAGCGTCTGGGTCCAAAAATGGATTGGGAGAAGAGCAGAGTATGGACTGTACAACAAGCTGATGATGGAGCTCAGGAACGAAGACACTCAGGCGTTCCAGAACTTCATGAGGATGCCTCCAGCCATGTTTGATGAAGTTGTGCAGCGCCTGGCACCCAGGTTGACCAAGGCAAACACCAACTTCCGGCCCAGCCTGGAACCTGGGCTCAAGGTGGCACTCACTCTGCGCCACCTGGCTTCAGGGACCACCTACAAAAGAATGCAGTACGGCTGGAGAGTGCCACACAACACCATCAGCATTGTAGTCAGAGAAGTGGTGCAGGCCATCATTGAAGAATACAAGGAGGAGCTCCTCCAGTGCCCCTCCACTGAAGAAGGATGGAAGAAAGTTGCAGAGCAGTGGTATCAGAGGTGGAACTTCCCACACACCGCTGGAGCCATCGATGGCAAGCACGTGGCCTGCAAAGCCCCAGCCAAGTCGGGGTCCACTTATTTCAACTACAAGGGCTTCTTCAGCATCGTTCTCTTCGCCATGGTCGATGCTGACTACAAATTCAGGTACATCGATGCTTCAGGCTACGGCTCATCTTCAGATGCCCAGGTATACAACGCCAGTCACCTCAAGGAGGGGCTAGAAGGCAACCTCATCGTGGGCTTCCCAGATCCAGACCCCCTGCCCAACGACACGCAAGATGTGCCCTACTTCATCGTGGGAGATGACGCCTTCTCCCTCACAACCTACCTCATGAAGCCCTACACCTCCAGATGCCTCACCCGTGAAGAGAGGATCTTCAACTACAGGCTGTCCAAGGCAAGGCGGGTGGTGGAGAATGCCTTTGGCATCCTGGCCAACAGGTTCCAGGTACTTCTCACCACCATGCAGCATCACCCACAGACCGTGAGGAGGATTGTGGAAGCTTGCTGCATCCTGCACAATCTCATGCGCACCCACTACCCAGTCTTGCAGAACAGGCTCGTGGACCATCAACAAGGCAATGGGGACATGGAGCCTGGGGAATGAAGGCAAGGGCGAAACCTGATCGACACTCAGTATGTGCAAGGCCACAACAGAGCCTCACAGGAAGGGAAGAAGCAGACATCTTGAAAGAACACTATGGTTCATCAGTCAGGGAAGAAGAGGAAGCCTGTGCCTACTCCTGCCAGCCCTGGCAAGAAGAACAGAACCACCATCCCACCCCCTGGCGCTGACTCTAAAGCTGCTGGGGCTGCTGCTGCTGCTGGTGTTGCTGGTGCTTCTCCTATTGCTGCTGCTGCTTCTCCTGCTGCTGCTGCTGTGGTGGACCAGCCCCAAGGCCCTCAAAGCCCTGCTGCTGAAGGCTCTGAAGCCCCTGCCAGCGGGAGGAAGAAGCAAGGCAAGGAGAATGGGAAGAGGAAACAGTATTCCATTTCCGAGGACCATGAGGAGGAGGTGCTGGAATGGCTGAGGGAGAACGAGTACCTGTGGAGGAAGGGCCACAGACTCTATCGGGACACAAAGTGGAAGCAGGACGAATGGAAAGAGAAGGCGGAGAGCCTGGGCTACACTTCAGATGTCCTCCTGGGGTGGTGGAAGCATATGCACACCTGGTATGGCAAGCTGCACCTGAAGAGATCCGGGCAGGCCGCTGTCAAGCTTATTGACTGGGAGACCTATGTCATGGCCAGGTGCAGCTTCATGGAGGGTGAGATCCGCCACCGAGGAGCAGCCCCTCTGTCAACCCTCTTCCTCAGACAGCCCACAGAGAGCCACTCATCTTCCAGCCAGGAGACAGCTACAGTGTCCAGGCAGGTCTCTTTGGAGGGCCCCATGACAGAGACCCCCCCCCGACAGCTGCACTCCCTGTGCCAGAGGACGTGGAGGATGCCCTGTCTCAGATGGAGCAAGAAGAGGCAGCCACCAGAGACCAAGCCACACCCATCCCCAGCTCCACCTCCACAGAAAGCAGGCAGAGAGGTAGACCAGAGGGACAGAGCCACACTGTCCTCTTGGAGATCAGGGACACAATCAAAGCCAGCACAGATCTCCTCTCCCAGCTGGTCCACTTCAACATACCATCCTCCAACCGCAAGCCCTTCATCACGTACGTGAGCCAGACCCTCATGGACATGCCCGAGGCCCAGTACCAGGTGATGAAGGAGAGGATCACAGCTCTTCTGCACCACCCTCCAGGCCCAGCTGAACCTGCTACTACCCACTCCAGGTCTGCTCCTCCACCCCAGGTAATGTCACAGCCCTTCCACAATTTTCAGCAGCCCCGCGCCTACCAAGCCTACCACTACCAGGACTTCCCACAGCAGAGGCAGCCCTTCACAGTCCACACCCAGGTTCCTTGGATGCCACAGATGCCACAGACACCTCAGCTGACCCAGCTGCAGACCAGACAGCCCCACTACACTCCTCCTTCCTCCACCCCACAGCCAAGCCCTTCCTCAGAACTTCTGTCATCAGTCTTGGGCCTCACATCCCAGGTCCTTGAGGAAGTGCCTCTCAACCTCACGGGACTGAGTCAGCTCTCTGAGAGCTTCCTACACACACCATCTCCTTTTGTACTCTCGGGGCCAGGCACCCCAATGGCGCCTCAGACCAGCACTCCAGCAACAGCCACCTCCACAGTCCCTGGCCCCTTTACATCAGAGAAGATCGTGAGAAGAAGGGAATTTGGACTGTATGACAAGCTGATGGTGGAGCTGAGGAATGAAGACCCTTGTGCATTCCAGCACTTCATGAGGATGCCACCAGCCATGTTTGACAAACTTGCTGAGTGTCTGAGACCCAGGTTGACCAAGCTGAGCACCAAATTCCATCCCAGCCTGGACCCTGGACTGAAGGTGGCACTGACTCTGCACCACCTGGCCTCTGGAACCACATACAGAAACATGCAGTATGCCTGGAGGGTGCCACACAACAGCATCAGAATTGTGGTCAGAGAAGTGGTGCAGGCCATCATTGAAGAATATGTGGAGGAGCTCCTCCAGTGTCCCACCACTGAAGAAGGTTGGAGGAAAGTTGCAGAGCAGTGGTATCAGAGGTGGAACTTTCCCCACACCGTTGGAGCCATAGATGGGAAGCACGTGGCCTGCAAAGCTCCAGCCAACTCAAGGTCCACTTATTTCAAGCACAAGGGCTTCTTCAGCATCATCCTCTTTGCCATGGTTGATGCTGACTACAAGTTCATATACATCGATGCTTCAGGCAATGGGTCAGCTTCAGATAGCCAGGTATACAACGGCAGTGACATCAAGGAGGGGCTGGAACGCAACCTCATCTTGGGTTTTCCAGATCCTGACCCCCTACCCAACAACACACAAGATGTGCCCTACTTCATCGTTGGTGATGATGCCTTCTCCCTCAGAACCTACTTCATGAAGCCCTACACTTCAAAATACTTCTCCCATGAAGAGAGGATCTTCAACTACAGGCTGTCCAGGGCAAGACGGGTGGTGGAGAACGCCTTTAGCATCCTGGCCAACAGGTTCCAGGTACTTATCACCACCATGCAGCATCACCCACAGACCGTGCAGAGCA
Source organism: Laticauda colubrina (assembly GCA_015471245.1). Taxonomy (NCBI): domain Eukaryota; kingdom Metazoa; phylum Chordata; class Lepidosauria; order Squamata; family Elapidae; genus Laticauda; species Laticauda colubrina. Next base: position 971,790 of record BLBF01000186.1, on the reverse strand, counting down.
TCATGGAAGCTTGCTGCATCCTGCACAATCTCATGCGCACCCGCTACCCAGTGTTGCAGAACAGGCTTGTGGACCATCAACAAGGGAATGGGGACATGGAGCCTGGGGAATGGAGGCAAGGATGAAACCTGATAGACACTGTGGATGTACAAGGCCCCAACAGAGCTTCACATGAAGGGAAGATGACAGATTGTCCGTTGACGGTCTTGGCTGTGGGGTGGAGGAAGGAGGAGTGTAGTGAGGCTGTCTGGTCTGCAGCTGGGCGAGGTGTGGCATCTGTGGCATGTGATGAACCTGGGCCTCGACTGGGAAGGTCTGTTTGTGCTGTGGGAAGTCCTGATACTCATAGCTTTGGTAGGTGAGGGGCTGTTGAAAGCTGTGGAAGGGCTGTGACATTGCCTGGGGTGGAGGAGCAGACCTGGACTGGGTCGGAGAAGGTTCAGCTGGGCATGGAGGGTTGTGCAGAAGTGCTGTGATCTTTTCCTTCATCACCTGGTACTGGGCCTCGAGCATATTTCTCAAGGTGTGGCTCACGTACGTGATGAAAGTGTGGCGGCTGGAGGATCCTGTCCAAGTGGACCAGCTGAGAGAGCAGTTCTGTGCTGGTCTTCATTGTGTCCCTGATCTCCAACAGCACACTGTGGTCCTGGCCCTCTAGTCTGCCTCTCTGCCTGTATCCTGTGGAGCTGGGGGTGGGGGTGCGTTGGTCTCTGGTGGCTGCCACTTCTTCCTCCATTTGTGACAGGGGATCCTCCAAGTCCTCCAGCATGGAGTGTACAGATGTCGGGGGGGTCTCTGCTGTGGAGGCCTCTGAAGACACCTGCCTGGACAGGGCAGCTGGCTCCTGGCTGGAGGAGGAGTGGCTCTCTGTGGGCTGTCTGAGGGAGAGGAGTGTCAGAGGGGCTTCTCCACAGTGGCGGGCCTCACCCTCCAGGAAGCTGCACTTGGCCATGACGTACATCTCCTGGTCTCTGAGCTTGACAGTGGCCTGGCCAGATTTTTTGAGGTGTAGCTTGCCATGCCAGGTGTGCATGTCCTTTCACCATCCCAGGAGTACATCTGCAGTGTACCCCAGGCTCTCTGCCTTGTCTCTCCAAGCTGCCTGCTTCCACTTTGTGTCCCGATAGAGTCTGTGGCCCTTTCTCCAGAGGTACTCGTTCTCCCTCAGCCATTCCAACACCTCAGCCTCATGCTCCTCGGAAATGGTGCATTGTTTCCTCTTGTCCTTTCCTCCCTTCTCCTTCCCTTGCCTCTTCCTCCCTTTGGCAGGGCCTTCAGCAGCAGGGCCTTCAGGGGCTTTAGCAGCAGTGCTTTGAGAGCCTTGGGGCTGGTCCACCACAGCAACAGCAGTAGCAGTAGCAGCAGCACCAGCAGCACCAGCAGAACCAGCAGCAGCAGGAGAAGCAGGAGGAGAAGCAGCAGCAGCTTCAGAGTCAGTGCCAGGGGATGGGATGCTGGTTCTGTCCTTCTTGCCAGGGCTGGCACGAGTAGGCACGGGCTTTCTCTTCTTCCCTGACTGATGAACCATGGTGTTATTCGAAGATGTATGTTGGCAACACATCTTTCCTCTGAATGCTGACTGCGTGCGAGCTTCATCCTTTTATATCCGCGGAGCTGACGCAATTCATACTCCCCACATGCACGGTGACTGCTTTGCATCCGATATACATCCGCTATGCATCCGCTTTGCTTCCTTTAGGCGTCCGTGATGCATCCGCATCATCCGCTATGCATCCGCCCCTTACGCTATGTGTCCGCTTCGCTATTCTCCCCCGGAACCCCTGCGGATGTGTCATCTGCTTCCATCCGCTGTCATCTGCTAGGCTTCCTACGAGCATCCGTTTAACATCCCTGCTACGTACTACCCCCGTCCGTTCTTTTCCGTTCTGTTTATGCAAATTTTTGCCACTTTTTGGAGTGGATGACAACGGAGCTACCCCCGAAATTTTGCTCATCTGCTGTATCCTTTATGCATACGTTTTGCGTCCGTCGGCCAGTGGGACAGGGCTTAACTTTATCCATGAAAGTGAGCTAAACTGCAAAACAAAGCTTCTCCCAGAGACTTCTTTAACCAGTTTTATTGAAAAGGAAAAGATATTACAGAAAGTTTGATCATTGGATACTTTCATTTTAGTGGTGATTTGAGTTCAGCGGGTGAACATTTCTTTATTCTGGTGTTGATAACACTTCATTTGACGGGAACAGATTGTCAGTTTTCAATGTAATAAAAATGGGCAAGTATTCTGAACTTATTTTCTCAATGGCATTCCCTTTCCCACATATTATATACTGCACATATTCACATGTCACTACTAACATTTATTTTCTCACACTTTTCTTTTTCAATTCATCCTGTTGATTTCTGCAATCCTATCCATAGTTGGTCATTAGTGAGAAGGAAAATATGGAGACAATGAATGACCAAGACTGCTTTCAACTGAAGTTCTGGTTTCCACCATCTTTCCTTCTAAAAATTATTTCCTGGCCTGTGTCAGTTTAAAATATATTTTGAGAAATAAAATAGCACGTGCCCTGCACCAGCATTTCATTCAAGTATAATAAAACAAATGTTATTTCATTAGTACAGGCGGAAGTTCAGTCAATGATCCAGAAGACATAATTTCTCATTTCCACTTTCCATCTCTATTTTGGGAGATTTTTCTAGTAGCACTATTTAAAATATATTAACTAAACTATTTATTTGTGCTAATAAAGGAAACAACCACAAGGTAGTCAATATTGTAAATGTTTCATGTAGCAACAATTTCAGGAGTAGGGAAGTTAGCAACTCATTAAACTGAAATATTGCATTTTCTATTATATTACAAATTAAGAGCTGGTGTAAAATGATCCAAAATCCTTGTAGAAACAACTTTGCTTAAAATTCAAGCACCAGGATGGTTATTTTTAAGGTTTGGAATGTTCTGCTTGAAAATCTTTGATTACTATTATTCTGTAACCTGCAAGAGGAGAACAAAGAAGTAGTAGTTTCATCATTTTCATAGCACAATGTCCACATAGCCTTCAAGAGTATTAGTCTTGTAGCTGGATGAAAGAAAACTACATTTTTCTCTATAAATACATTTTAAAAATAAGTTTCTGGAGCAAAATTAATAATGTGGTTTGATGCTCTTCCAGATATAAAAGATTAAGTTAGCCGGAAGGGTAAGTCTTCCATTTTTAATGCTGGCTTTTTGCAGTACTATTTTTGTGATGCCATTAGATATTAGTACTGGGGATTGGCAACAGTAGGTACATCTGTTTAATTGCCTTAAAACTATTTCCCTAGCAATATCATTAATAACACTAAGCCAAAATTGGATTAAGCATTACATTGCTATAAAGTTAATTCACTGTGATACTAATGAAATGTCATGTGCAGCTTCCGGTAAATCCAAGTGAATACGCATTGCTAAGGTTTAAATAAATGGGCTGCTCAGCTTCCAGTCTAAAAGGTATCATTCTAATTGCTGCCAAGTGACTTTCACTGATATAGACCACATTATTTTCCCTACTATTTAATAAGGCCTAGCTCTCCCAAGCAGCAGCAGATGAAGCTGTTTTGGTTAATCTTGTATTAATTTCAGATTTAGGCTTTCATGAAAAATTTACTCAGGTAGAGAACTAGTATGAAAAAAGGAAAGTCTTCGTTATATAAGGATCCCCAGGATATGTAGCTCTATCAGATCTTTAGATAATTTTTTGCAAGATGGGTTGCAGGGGATTCATATTGAGAAATATGCAAACATAGAGATTGAAAGTGGTCCAGTGAATACTAAGTTTATTTATCTATCAGTTTTGTTGTTAGCTGAGCTTCACTCTTGGAAATATTATGTGACCTGAAATTCCTACGCAGCTGCAGAGACAACAATGCAACAACAACCTGCTTCAAATTAACATTTCATAAGAACACAGTAGCTACTAAAGGTATCGGGAAAAGAACAGAAATGGCTCTAATCAGAAACGAAAATAAGAGATTCCAATTGGATCAGTTAAACAAAGATTTGCTAGCACTACACCTGGAACTGAGCAGCAAAATCCACCCTCTACTTTGGGATAAGAAAAAACAACTTACAACTTGGAGAGCTGAAACTGAAACCACTTACAAAAATGAAAAACTCTCAAAGAAACTAAAGAAATTAGAAAATGACAAGAAACCCCCCAACAACTAACAACAACACCTGAAACAATGAGTATATAAGGTTTCCAACAGAGAACTCACCAAAACAGAAACAGATGTCCTAACCAAAGGATTCAATTATGCAATAGCACCCAAAAAAATCCCCACAGAATCTATCATATGTGCAGTAGAATGCATCCTAACTAAATTAAATACAGATGAAGCTGACAGAATAAGACACCAGGTTACCAACATCCTATGCACAACCAAACCACCCAAAAGCAAATTGCACAGAGAAGAACTCAAAGTGCTACAAACCCTAAAAAATGATAACACCATAATCATACTTCCAGCAGACAAAGGGAATGCCACAGTAGTAATGGATAGAAAAGACTACGGAACAAAATTGACAGACCTACTCCAAGACTCCACAGACAAACCTATAAATACAGACCCAACCACATATCTGGAAAAATTAACCAAGAAAAAAATAATCACCAGCCACATAAGCAAAGAAATCCAACAGATGATCATCCCAAGAGAAAAATCTTCTAGATGCCCCAAATTATACGGCCTCCCAAAAATACACAAAGAAGGCATACCTCTCGGACCCATAATCAGCTCCAAAGGAGCACCACTACAAAACCGAGCTAAACATTAAGCAAAACAACTGCAGCCCCATGTTGAAACCGCAGCTTCATATGTACAAAACAAAAACCACTTCTTAGAAACGATCAAAGATCTACATGTGGAACAAGATCTGCTTGTAAGTTTCAACATGGTTTCACTATTCACTCAAGTCCTGATAAAAGAAACTCTTGAAATCATCAAAAATAAATACCAACCAGTTAAACACCTCATGGAACTAACAGAACATTGCTTAACCAACACATATTTCACACACAAAAGACAAAAATACAAGCAAATTGAAGGAATCCCTATGGGATCACCACTGTCACCCGTCATTGCAAACCTGTTCATGGAAGAATTTGAATCCAGAACCCCAGCTAATGCCACCCAAAAACCCAAACTATGGCTAAGATACCTGGATGACACATTTGTGACTTGCCCCCATGGAAAAGAAAACCTAAAGACCCTGTCACACTGCCCAACGGATACAAAACATTTGTAAAAAGGACACAGCGGACAAGAAAAATGTTTCATCCATTGTTATCTGCTCTCAAAAGGGGCAAAAATTTGCATAACCAGAGCAGATAACACGGAAAGGAACAGACGCGGGGAGGACGCACAGCGGATGGAAAGCGGATGCAGAACGGAAGCCCAGTGGATGGAAGTGGATGAGAGCGGATGGCACATCCGCAAGGCTTCTGGAGGACCTCAGCAAAGCGGACGCAGAACGGATGAAGCGGATGCAGAACGGACGCAGAATAGATGAAGCGGATGTACAGCGGATGCACAGGGAATGAAGCGGATGCAGAGCGGAAGCCTAATGGATGCCGAGCGTTAACTACATATGCGGGGGGATGCATTGCGTAAGCCCCGTGGATATAAAGGGAAGCAGCTCGGAAGCAGGTCACCATTCGAAGGAAAGACCTGCTGCCAGACACATTGACTACCTTGCCTGCCTTGCCTGCATGCCTGCCTGCAAGCCTTGCTGCAAGCCTTGCTGTCTGCCTGCCTGCCAGCCTTGCTGCCATCTGCCTTCCAGCCTCCCTGCCAGCCAGTCTGCCTGCCAGCCTTGGTGCCTGGCTGCCTGCCAGCCTTGGTGCCTGCCTGCCTGCCAGCCTTGGTGCCTGCCTTCCTGCCTGCCTTCCTGCCAGCCTTCCTGCCAGCCTTCCTGCCAGCCTTGGTGCCTCCCTGCCTGCCAGCCTTCCTGCCAGCCTTGGTGCCTGCTTGCCTTGGTGCCTGGCTGCCTGCAAGAATTCGTGCCAGCCTTGGTGCCAGCCTTCCTGCAAGACTTGGTGCCAGCCAGCCTCCCTGCCAGCCTCCCTGCCAGCCTCCCTACCAGCCAGCAACCCCACAACCATGGGGAAGAAGAGAAAGCCTCAGCAACCTGCCGCCATCCCTGGCAAGAGGGACAGGGCCACTCTCCTGCCCCCTGTCCCTCACTCTGCTTCTGCTGGGGCTTCTGCTGGGGCTTCTGCTGGGGCTTCTGCTGGGGCTTCTGCTGGGGCTTCTTCTGCTTCTGCTTCTGGAGGAGCTGATGATGCTGCTTCTGGCGGTGGTTCTTCTGCTGGTGCTTACCCTGCTGAGACTGCTCCTGGTGGTAGTGCTTCTGCTGGTGCTTACTCTGCTGAAGCTGCTCCTGGCGGTGGTGCTTCTGCTGGTGCGTACCCTGCTGAAGCTGCTCCTCATCCTGCTGGTCCTGATCATCCTGCTTGTGCTCCTGGACTTCCTCATCCTGCTTGTGCTCCTGGTCTTGCTCATCCTGCTCATCCTGCCCATGCTCCTGGTGCTGCTCATGCTCCTGGTTTTGCTGGCGCTGCTCATGCTTACTCTGCTGCTGCTGATCCTGGTCCTGCTGGTCCTGCTGCTGCTGCTGCTGCTGCTGCTGCTGATGATGATGATGATTATGCTCCTGCTGCTGCTGCTGCTGCTGATAATGATGATGATGATGATGATCCTACTGGTGTTGCTGCTGCTGGTGGTGTGGAGGAGCAGCCCCTACTACCTGGGACCCCCTCTGATGAGGGCCCATCTGGTCCTGCCAAAGGGAGGAAGAGGCTTATGCGGGGATGGGAGAGGAGGCAATACTCCATTGAGGAGGAACACGAGGATGAGGTGCTGGAGTGGCTGAGAGAGAATGACTATCTGTGGCGGAAGGAACACCATCTCTACAGGGACACCAAGCGGAAGCATGCTGCTTGGAGAGAGAGGACGGAGAGTCTCGGCTACACTTCGGAGGTGCTCCTCGGCTGGTTGAAGCACATGCACACCTCATACGGGAAGCTGCACCTGAAGAAATCTGGCCAGGCCACAGTTAAGCTGACGGACAGAGAGACCTACGTTATGGCCAGGTACAGCTTCCTGGAGGGTGAGGTCCACCACCGAGAAGCACCAGCAGCCCCTCTCATGACCCACTCTCTCCGGCAGCCTGCTGACAGCCAGTCCTTTTCCAGGTGAGAGTCAGCTCCTGTCTCCAGGCAGGTTTCTGTGGAGCGTGCCATGGCGGAGAACCCCACCACAGCTGTACTAACCGTGGTAGAGTGCGGAGAGGACTCCCTGGTGCGGTGGGAGAAATGAGACGGCACGTCCACCACAGCCCTACCTGCATCCACCCCCAGCTCCACCTCCACAGAAAGGCACAGAGGCAGACCGGAGGGGCAGAGCCACACGATCCTGCTGGAGATCAGGGACACCATCCGGAGCAGCATAGATCTTCTCTCTCAGCTGGTCCACACCGACTCCTCATCCTCCAACTGCAAGCCCTTCCTCACCTATGTGAACCAGACCCTCATGGACATGGTGGAACCCCAGTACCAGGTGGTGAAGGACCGGATCACCGAGCTGCTTCACAACCCTCCAGGCCCAGCTGAACCTGCTCCCACCCAGTCCAGGTCTGCTCCTCCACCCCAGGTGATGTCCCTCCCATTCCAAGGCTTTCCACAGCCCCTCACCAACCGGGGCTATGGCTACCAGGAGGTCCAGCAGCATAGGCATCAGCCCTTCCCAGTCCAGGCACACAGACATCGGATGACACCGTTGCCACCGGTTCCACTGATGCCACTGATGCCACCCATGACACTGATGCCACCGACGCCACCGATGCCACCCATGACACTGATGCCATCGATACCAACAATGCCACCTACGACACTGATGCCACCCATGCCACTGATGCCACCCATGCCAGTCCTCACCCAGCTGCAGACCAGACAGCCCCACTACATTGCTCCTTCCTCCACCCCACAGCCAAGCCCGGCCTCAGTACATCTGTCCTCGGGACTGAGGCTGACACCCCATGGCGTGGAGGAAGGAGCTCTCAACCTCACGGGTCTGAGCCAGCTGTCTGAGAGCTTTCTCAACACACCGTCACCTGTTGTTCTCTCGGGGCCAGGCACCCCAATGGTGGTTCAGACAAGCACTCCAGCACCAGCCACCTACAGAGCACCTGGACCCCTCACCCTTGAGACTGGGCACACCTCCGAGTGACCAAGAGGAGTGCCAGAGACTGGCTGGCTGGCTACCTGTGGACTTTATTTGGACACTTGACTTGGGTCATTTTTCTTTTACAGCTTGTTGTTAATAAAGTCTATATTTGATTCACACACTTGCTTCATTTCTTTTTTTAAATAAAGTCTTGGTGGAAACTTTTAGAAATGGTTTAAGCCTTTGCATGCTTGTGGGATGGGTTAAGATTGCAGTGGGGTGGGCAGGGATAACTTTGGGATGGGTAATAGCTGTGGGATGGGCAGGGATACTTGTCAGATGGGCAGGGATATCTTTGGGATGGGTTAGGATATCTGTGGAAAAGGTTAAGATAGCAGTGGGATGGGCAGGAATACCTGTGGGATGGGTTAGAATATCTGTGGGATGGGTTAAGATAGAAGTGGGATGGTCAGGGACACCTGTGGAATGAGCAGGGATACCTTTGAGATGGGTAATAGCTGTGGGATAGATAAACCTCCAGTGCAAGCATAGTGGGACTGTATGGTCCACCCTCCCAGGTGCCACACCTGTGGCCCTTTATTATCAATAATAATGTAATAATCATCCACACATGTCAACATAAACACAACTCTTTATTAAACTCCCTGATCATTGTAGGCCCACCCAACACACATGGCCCAATCTCATCCGTGTGATGAGACAGGCTGAAGGAAGAATCCATTAAGCATCTACCATCCTGTCTTGCCACTCCACCGCTCCAGCTGGCGAGTTGCACCAGTGTTTCAGGAGGTTGTGCTGCTTCTTCCCTTCACGTGAGGCTCTGTTGGGGCCTTGCACATCCTGAGTGTCTATCAAGGTTTTCCCTTGCCTCCATTCCCCAGGTTCCATGTCGCCATTGTCTAGTTGGAGGTCCACGAGCCTGTTCTGCAACACTGGGTAGCGGGTGCGCATGAGATTCTGCAGGATGCAGCAAGCTTCCACAATCCTCCTCACGGTCTCTGGGCGATGCTGCATGGTGGTGAGAAGTACCAGGAACCTGTTGGCCAGGATGCCAAAGGCGTTCTCCACCACCCGTCTTGCCCTGGACAGCCTGTAATTGAAGATCCTCTCTTCACGGGTGAGGAGTCTGGAGGTGTAGGGCTTCATGAGGTAGGTTCTGAGGCAGAATGCCTCATCCCCCACGATGAAGTAGGGCACATCTTGCGTGTCGTTGGGCAGTGGGTCTACATCTGGGAAGTCCATGATGAGGTTGCGTTCCAGCCCCTCCTTGAGGTCACTGGAGTTGTATACCTGGGCATCTGAAGCTGACCCGTTGCCTGAAGCATCGATGTACATGAACTTGTAGTCAGCATTGACCATGGCGAAGAGGATGATGCTGAAGAAGCCCTTGTAGTTGAAATAAGTGGACCCCGACTTGGCTGGAGCTTTGCAGGCCACGTGCTTGCAATCTATGGCTCCAACAGTGTGTGGGAAGTTCCACCTCTGATACCACTGCTCTGCAACTTTCTTCCAGTCTTCTTCAGTGGTGGGGCACTGGAGGAGCTCCTTCATGTATTCTTCGATGATGGGCTGAACCACTTCCCTGACTACAATGCTGATGGTGTTGTGTGGCACCCTCCAGCTGTACTGCATGCTCCTGTATGTGGTCCCTGAGGCCAGGTGGCGCAGAGTGAGTGCCACCTTGAGCCCAGGTTCCAGGCTGGGCCAGAAGTTGGTGTTTGCTTTGGTCAACCTGGGTGTCAGCCGCTGCACAACTTCGTCAAACATGGCTGGAGGCATCCTCATGAAGTTTTGGAATACATGAGTGTCTTCGTTCCTGAGCTCCACCATCAGCTTGTTGTATAGTCCACTGCTCTTCTGGCGATCCATCTTCGGACCCAGATGCTTCTTGGCCGCCTCTTTTTCTTCCCGTAGTAGAGTTCACAGAGCCTGTAGATGGCTTCGCACTGTTGCAGAACGATGGTGGCTGCCAAAAGGATTTTGTTATGATCCATGGTGGACATGACTGGATGCTGTGGAAGAGCAAGAGTCAGATGATGGCTGCAGAGGTCTGCACAGGTGGGCTGCTGGTCTGAAAGTGAGATCCAGATGAGTTGCTCCCCCTTTTCATAGGCAGTATAGGTTTTCCACTATGTGTCCCTTTGCATCCTCTAGGCATCCTTTAGACATCCTTAATATCCAAGATACGTTCCCTCTGCGAATGTTTTTTCCGTTTTAAATGCTTTCTTTGCGAGCTGCATCCACTTTCATCCTTTCCCCATCCATTCTGCATCTGTTCCATTTCCTCCCTGCGTCCGTTTACCGCTGGAGTGGATCGAATTGCACGGATGCGTAGCGGATGCCTAGCGGATATAGCGGATGTGTAACGGATGCAGAACCGATGCCTGGTGGATGCCTAGCGGATGCAGAACAGACACATTGGATACATTTTCCACGCAAAAGTTTTGAGCAGATCAAAACCTTTTGAGCGGATGAAACGCCAATAGACGGATACTGGATGGATAGAGAGGAATCAAAACGGAGGCAGGGAGTACAGAATGGAAGCATCGCGTTAACCAACGGATGGTAAGTGTTTTTTTCCATTTTACATCCTCTTTCCATCCGTTGGTGCAGTTTGACAGGGCCTTAAACAATTTCTTAACACACCTAAACAGCACACACCCCAAAATCAAGTTCACTATGGAAACAGAAACAAACAAACAACTACCATTCCTAGATGTACTAATCTACAAAAGAACAGATGGCACACTAAGACACACCGTATACCAGAAGAAAACACATACCAACCTCTACTACAACGCCCAATCCCACCACCACCCAGCACAGATAAACTCCGTGGCCAAAATGCTAATCACTAGAAACAAATGCCAGACAGACAAGACACATATAAAGACTGAACTATGCACCCTGACTAAAGAACTGACAGCCAACGGCTTCCACAAAAACAAAATCACTAGCTTGATGCACAAAAACACACTAAGACATAATAGAGACCTAGAAGATCAACAGATGGAACAGCTGTCCTGCCCTACATAAGAGGTACTACAGACAAAATCATTAAGATACTACACAGGCATCACATCAAGATTGCATTCAAAACAGACAAAAAAATAGCAGCCATCCTTAGAAACTCCAAAGACAAAATTGACCTAGAAAACCAAGGCATATACGAAGTTCCCTGTGCATCATGCCCAGCCACATACATTGGACAGACCAATAGAAGAATAAGTACCCACCTGGATGAACACAAAAATGCAGTAAAAAAGCTGGAACACACCTCCTCACTAGTCCAAGACATGAAAGCCACAGGTCATAACATCAACTTCAATGGCACCAAAACCCAAGCCACTATAGAAAACCCCAGCCACAGAATCATCAGAGAAGCCATAGAGATTGAAAAAAGACCTGAAAGCATGAATAGAAGAGATGATTCCACCAGACTGTCAATCATTTGGAAGCCTGCACTCTCAAATAGAAAGATCTCCACACCACAAGCCAGGCAAACACCTGGGCACAAACAGACTCCCTCTGATACCTCCAGCTCAAATACCCCCCCACCAGGCACCCAGATGAAACCTGGCTTCCTAATAGATAATAGCCGTCCTTTCACGCGAAGCCAAGCTGCACTGAAAGCATCCAATACAGGAACACAGTGTTGCCAGCCAATCAAAGCCACAAAACAGACGGAAGAAATCAGAAACACCAATCAAACAAACTCCAAGAACAATAAACACAGACCAAGACTCCCAACCAATCAGGATGCAAAAAAAAAAAACATCTTGGGACAGCAGTAGGCTAGCCTGAAATTTCAAACTAACGGCTGTGATAGCCTGACCCACATAGGAACTCAGTACAGAAGCCTGATAATGGCAGATGAGATTCTGCTGAAATGTAGCTACAACTTTAAAAGCACTACAATGACGTGGGATAATACCCAAAGGAAGCTGAACAGCATATATATATATATATATATGTATGTATGTATGTATGTATGTATGTATGTATGTATGTATGTATGTATATTTTTTTGGGTTTTATTTAGGTTTTCGCGGGTACTGACATGAATGCAGTTCAGCTTCCTTCGGGTATTATCCCATGTCATTGTAATTCTGTTAAAGTTGTGGCAAGGTTTCCGCAGAATCTCATCTGCCATCATCAGGCTTCTGTTCTGATGG
>BLBF01000186.1:932595-954424 GCA_015471245.1 Laticauda colubrina | reverse complement strand
TGTTAGGGATAACATTTTTCACCCTAACTGTTTTAGGTGAAATACTAACTATGAATCATAGTTAGTGTATGCAGCTTTAACTGTAAAATAGCTATTGTGGGTGTGGTTATGAAAACCATATAAAAGTAGCAAGGCTACAGCTTGCTCTCTCTCTCTCTCTGGCTTTGATGATCCCTGATTACTGCTTGGAAGCAAGACTGCATTGCTCGAACGGGAGAGACAACAACGGACTGATTTATGTGAACTGACAATAGGATATTCTACATGGACTTTGCTAAATGAATATCCCTGAATGGACTGACTACATGGTAAATGAATATTGGACTGTTTTTGACTATGCTATAAACTTATACTGGAATAAAATATATTCTTGATAGCACAAGCGTATCTGTTATTTTTACTGTATGATAATAAACATACAAGCTTAGCTCACTCATTTATCTGTGTGCCTATCTGACTAACGCTGCACATTCTGTTTAGCTTGTTTACCTAATCCTGGTTGGGGAACCCAGGCTTAACAATTACTACTGTGGCATTCCCTTTTTCTGCTGGGAGTATTATTATGCTGTTATCATTTTTCAGGGTTTGTAGTGTTGTGAATTCATCTTTTTGCAAATTACTTTTTGGTGGTTTGTTGTGCATAAGATGTGAGTAACCTGGTGTCTTATTCTGTCAGCTTCATCTGTATTTAATTTGGTTAGGCTGGATTCTACTGCACATATGATGGATTCTGTTGGGATTTTTTGGGGTGCTATGGCATAATTGACATAATTGGGTGCTATGGCATAAAACAAACAACTACCATTCTATATTCTGCAGTGTTTAATATGACAGTAGGCTTAAAAAGCAATGGTTGAATTTAATTATGTAACATTATAAGAATAAGAATAATAAGAATCTATATGTGTGTCTATATATCTAAATATATTTGATTGATATAGCCTCATAGTGACTCTGGGCAGCTAACATCAAATAAAAAGCAATATGTATTATAAAATAAAAAACAATATGTTAATAAAATTATAATTGTAGCCAAGGACAGAACCAATCAACAACTTAACAACATAATATGGGCTCCAATTAATCTTTGTATATCCATGTCCAAGGAAACAATCAGACCTTAAATGTTTCTGAAAAGTCAACAAGGTCAAGGCCAATCTAATCTTATCGAGTATTTTGTTCCAAAGAACAGGAACTGCAATAGAAAAGGCTTACTTTCTAGAACCACCAAATAAAATTCTTTAATAAAAAATACCTGAAGCATGCTCCTATTCTTCTACCAAATTGAATCAGTGGAAACAATTGGAGAAAAATAGCCTAACACATAAGCTGGCCCCTGCTACAAAGGGGTTTATAGGTATCTAAGTGTGGCTTGAAAGCATGGGGATGGTTGGTGGCCTTTTAATGTTTTTAACATCATATTCTTTCTATTTTTGACTCTGTTTCTTTTTCATATACTATATGGTTTTTATTTGTAAATCATCAGATTCTTGTAAGTAAATGGGAGGTACAAATAAATGAAATAACACCAGAGCAGATCCTGCTTGCAGAACAAAAGTGTAATATACGAAAGTGTGCCCCTCACAGACAATGCCACTGTATTCTGGATCAATTGATGCTTCAAGGTGTTCTCTAAAACCAGCCTCATGTACAGCACATTTCAGAAATCACTCAAATGACCAAATTATGAATAATAGGAGCAGTGGCTCCCTATCCGGAAAAGGGCACAATTGGTGCACAAATATACAAAAGCTCCCCTTTCATAGCTGCCACCTGTTCCTAGGCAAGGGATAGGATAGCTGAACCCCATCCTGAACCAAGGATAAAATATCCACAGATTCAGAAGTTCCCCAAACCCATTCCAATCTGCTTGATAACTTTATCATTGTTATTAGGCTTTTTTTGGACCTTCCCCTTGGATTTAGAAATGCAATTGTGGAGGGTTCCAAACAGGAGGCAGTGGAGAACAAGAGACAGTGGTGGGCTGCAACCGGTTAAATAACTGGCCCAGTGAGCACATGCTTTGCGTACACATGAACCCAAGGCATATATTATTTGGAAGCTCAGCTGCTTACCTTTAAAGTCAGCAATGGTAAGTAGAACAGCGAGGGGAGGGAGAATCAGCTGTGCCACTTAATTGAGATGAGCTAGAAAGCAGGAAATAAAGGGCAGGATAGGGCAGGGGTGGGTGGGTTGGGTCAGCTGATTGTCAGAACTACTGGTTCTCCCAAATCAGTCCAAACCAGCAACAGCCCACCACTAACAAGACGGGATACTTGCATATATTGGGATTATTTAGCAATGAGCTGGAATTGCAGCATCAGTCTGCTTTTTCACTGTCATTTTTCCATGTCCAATATTTTTTATAATGAATGATTTATCAAATCCTAATGTTATTTTCCTCCGGAAGAGCTAAGGTTTTTTGTTATATAACAAGCTACTACACCTCTGCCACAAGGAACTATAAAATTGCAAAGACAATTTTTGACTGCATCAAGAGTCAAATATGACATTTGACTTAATAAGTGATGGAAGATGCTGCACAGTATTGTTTAACAATAAGTAAATAAGCTTGCTTCATTGGAATTCTAGCTTCTATATTTAATTTAAGACTAAAATGTCAGGATTAGTGAAACCTTTTAGAGACTAGATAATAAAATCTCATGTTTTACTCTAGGACACAAGTCTAATTAAGGTTCTTCACAGAGGTCTTTATAAAAACAGCATTTCTTAACTTAAGGATAGGTCACACTGGCCGATGGATGCAAAACGTATGCAAAAAGGACACAGCAGAAGAGCAAAATTTCGGGAGTAGCTCCATCCGTTGTTATCCGCTCTCAAAAGTGGTGAAAATTTGCATAAACAGAATGGAAAACAACGGAAAGGAACAAACGGGGGTATACGTAGCGAGGATGGTAAGCGGATGTTCATAGGAAGCCTAGCGGATGGAAGTGGATGGAAGCAGATGACACATCCAAAGGGCTTCCGGGGGAGAATAGTGAAGCGGACGCATAGCGGAAGGAGCAGATACATAGCGGATGATGTGAATGCATCACGGACGCCTATAGGATGCATAGCGGATGCGGAGCGGATGCCTAGTGGATGCAAAGCGTTCACTGCACATGCAGGGAGGATGAATTGCGTCAGCTCCGCAGATATAAAAGGATGCAGCTTGCAAGTAGTCACCATTCAGAGGAAAGACCTGCTGCCAGAGACATCTTGAAAGAACACCATGGTTCGTCAGTCAGGGAAGAAGAGGAAGCCTGTGCCTACTCCTGCCAGCCCTAGCAAGAAGGACAGAACCACCATCCCATGCCCTGGCGATGACTCTGAAGCTGCTGGTGCTTCTGTTGCTGGTGGTGGTGTTGCTGGTGCTTCTCCTGCTGCTGCTGGTGCTGCTGCTGCTGCTGGTGGTGCTGGTGCTTCTCCTGCTACTGCTGGTGCTGGTGCTGCTGGTGTTGCTGCTGGTGGTGCTTCTCCTGCTGCTGCTGCTGCTGCTGCTGCTGCTGCTACTGCTACTGCTACTGCTGCTGCTGTGGTGGACCAGCCCCAAGGCCCTCAAATCCCTGCTGCTGAAGGCCCTGAAGCCCCTGCCAGAGGGAGGAAGAGGCAAGAGAAGGAGAAGGGAGAGAGGAAACAGTACTCCATTTCCAAGGACCATGAGGAGGAGGTGTTGGAATGGCTGAGGGAGAACGAGTACTTGTGGAGAAAGGGCCACAGACTCTATCGCGACACCAAGAGAAAGGAGGCAGCATGGAGAGACAAGGCACAGAGCCTAGGCTACACTGCAGATGTACTCCTGGGATGGTGGAAGCACATGCACACCTGATATGGCAAGCTGCACCTGAAGAAATCTGGCCAGGCCGCTGTCAAGCTCACTGACCGGGAGATGTACGTCATGGCCAAGTGCAGCTTCCTGGAGGGTGAGATCCACCACCAAGGAGCAGCCCCTCTTTCGACCCTCTAACTCAGACAGCCCACATACAGCCAGTCCTCTTCCAGCCAGGAGACAGCTATTATGTCCAGGCAGGTCTCTTTGGAGGGACCCACGACAGAGACACCCCCCCCCCCAACAGCTGCAGTCCCCATGCTGGAGGACGTGGAGGATCCCCTGTCTCAAATGGAGCAAGAAGAAGCGGCAGCCAGAAAGCAACCCACACCCACACCCAGCTCCACCTCCGCAGAAAGCAAGCAGAGAGGCATACTGGAAGGCCAGAGCCACACTGTCCTCTTGGAGATCAGTGGCACAATCAAAACCATCATAGATCTTCTCTCTCAGCTGGTCCACAGTGACATACCATCATTGAACCGCAAGCCCTTCATCACTTACGTGAGCCAGACCCTCATGGACATGCCCAAGGCCCAGTACCAGATGATGAAGGAGAAGATAACAGCACTGCTGCATCACCCTCCAAGCCCAGATGAACCTGCTCCGACCCACTCCAGGACTGCTCCTCCACCCCAGGCGATGTTACAGACCTTCCACGGCTTTCAACAGCCCATCACCTGCCAAGGTTAAGAGTACCAGGACTTCTCACAGCAGAGGCAGCCCTTCCCAGTCCAGGCCCAGGTACATCGCACGCCTCAGACACCTCACTTCACCCAGCTGCAGACCAGACAGCCCCACTACACTCCTCCTTCCTCCACCCCACAGCCAAGCCCCTCAACATAAAATCTGTTATCAGTATTGTGCCTGACATCCCAGGTTCTTGAGGAAGGGCCTCTCAACCTCACGGGACTGAGTCAGCTCTCAGAGAGCTTCCTGAACACACCATCCCCTGTTGTACTCTCGGGGCCAAGCACCCCAATGGCGCCTCAGACCCGCACTCCAGCCACAGCCACCTCCATAGTCCCTGGCCGCTCTAAAGCTGAGACCATGGACATGTCTCAGAGTGACTGAGAATAGTGCCAGGGACCGGGTTGTTACTTGTTCATTTTATCTTTGCTTAAGACTATTTACTTGGTTCATTTTTCTTTTTTAATAAAGTCATACAGTTTACTTAAGACAGTTATTAATAAAGGTTATCTTTGCTTCACACACTTGGTTCATTTTTTTCACTTAATAAAGTGTTGGTGAAAACTTTGAAAAAAATGGTTAAGCCTTTGCATGCTTGTGGGATAGGTAAGGATAGCTGTGGGATAGGTAAGGATACTTGTGGGATTGATAAACCTCCAGTGCAAATATAGTGGGACTGTATGGTCCACCCACCCAGCTGCCACACATATGGCCCTTTTTATCAATAACAACATATGGCCCTTTTTATCAATAACAATTTAATCATAGATCAACACATTTCAAAATAAACAAAGCTCTTTATTAATGCCCTATTCATTGTAGGGCCACTTAACATACATGGCACAATCTCATCAGTGTTATGAGACAGGCTCAAAGAAGCATCCAATAAGCATCTACCATCCTGTCTTGTCACTCCTCTGCTCCAGCTGGGTAGTTGCACCATTGTTTCAGGAGGTTGCACTGCTTCTTCCCTTCACATGAAGCTCT
This sequence comes from Laticauda colubrina, assembly GCA_015471245.1. Classification (NCBI taxonomy): domain Eukaryota; kingdom Metazoa; phylum Chordata; class Lepidosauria; order Squamata; family Elapidae; genus Laticauda; species Laticauda colubrina. Next base: position 948,921 of record BLBF01000186.1, on the reverse strand, counting down.
GTTGGGGCCTTGTACATCCACAGTGTCTATCAGGTTTCGTCCTTGCCTCCATTCACCAGGCTCCATGCCCCCATTCCCTTGTTGACGGTCCACAAGTCTGTTCTGCAACACTGGGTAGCGGGTGCGCATGAGATTGTGCAGGATGCAGCAAGCTTCCACGATGCTCCTCACGGTCCCTGGATGATGCTGCATGGTGGTGAGAAGTACCTGGAACCTGTTGGCCAGGATGCTAAAGGCGTTCTCCACCACCCGTCTTGCCCTGGACAGCCTGTAGTTGAAGATCTTCTCTTCACGGGTGAGGTATCTGGAACTGTAGGGGTTCATGAGATAGGTTCTGAGGGAGAAGGCGTCATCACCCACGATGAAATAGGACAAATCTTGTGTATCATTGGGTAGGGGGTCTGGATCTGGAAAACCCATGATGAGGTTGCATTCCAGGCCATCCTTGATGTCACTGGCATTGTATACCTGGCTATCTGAAGCTGACCCATCGATGTACATGAACTTGTAGTCAGCATCAACCATGGCAAAGAGGATGATACTGAAGAAGCCCTTGTAGTTGAAATAAGTGGACCCTGACTTGGCTGGAGCTTTGCAGGCCATGTGCTTCCCATCTATGGCTCCAATGGTGTGGGGAAAGTTCCACCTCTGATACCACTCTTCTGCAACTTTCCTCCAGCCTTCTTCAGTGGTAGGGCACTGGAGGAGCTCCTCCACGTATTCTTCAATTATGGCCTGCACCACTTCTCTGACCACTTTGCTGATGCTGTTGTGTGGCACCCTCCACGCAAACTGTATGTTTCTGTATGTGGTTCCAGAGGCCAGGTGGCGCAGAGTCAGTGCCACCTTCAGTCCAGGGTCCAGGCTGGGATGGAATTTGGTGCTCAGCTTGGTCAACCTGGGTCTCAGACACTCAACAAGTTCGTCAAATATGGCTGGTGGCATCCTCATGAAGTGCTGGAATGCACGAGGGTCTTCATTCCTCAGCTCCACCATCAGCTTGTCATACAGTCCAAACTCCACTCTTCTCCTGATCCATCGTCGGACCCACAGAGCTCTTGGGCATCTCCTTCTTCTCCTTGCATAGAAAAGGTGAAACAGTCTGAAAAGGGCTTGGTTCTGGTGTTGAATGATCACAGCTACCATAAGGAGTGTGTGATGATCCATGGTGGAGATCAATGGATGATGTGGAAGAGCAAGACCAAGGGTGAGGTCTGTACACCACGGCTACTGGACTCATACTGAGATCCAGGTGATTTCCTCCCCCTTTTTATAAGAAATGTCAGTTTTCCACTAGGTGTCCTTCCACATACTCTAGACATACTCCAGACATCCTAAATATCCGAGATACGTCCCATATACAAACGTTTTGTCTGTTTTAATGCTTTATATACGAGATGCATCCGCTTACATCCTTTCTATTTTCGTGCTACTAATGCTGTGTGGACGTTCGGTGTACCTTTCGCTTCCTCCCTCTTTCCGTTTTCAGCTGGAGCAGATATGAGTTGTGAGGATGCCCAGAGGATGCCCAGAGGATACAGCGGACGTGTAACGGATGACAATGGATGTAGAACCTTTGTTGCCTGTATGTGTCGCGGATGTACATCATACGCGGTGGAAAGTTCATCTGCTCAAAAAGTTTTGTGCAGCTCAAAACTTTTTGAGCGGATTAAATAGCAGTAGACGGATGTTTGACGGACAGAGCGTATGAAACATGTATGCAGTGAGTATACAATGGATGCATCGCATTTTCCAATGGATGGCAAGCTTTTTTGTCCGTTTTACATCCTCTTTGCATCTGTTGGTGCAGTGGGACATGGGCTTTAGGAAGACAATGCAGGATTTTTCAGCTTCAGATAGGGGGCCTAATTTAGAAAATGATACTGTAGAATTTAGGCCGAGTTTTTTTTGTATAAATCTAGTGATTATTTCTAATGTTTTCTTCCATCTAAATATAAATTACATTTTCCTTTCTGTAGCAGATGCTTCTAACTACAACAGTCTTTGAGCAATGGTTTAAATGTTATCCTTCCTTATAGGTATTTGGATTTATTTATGACATCGGTAGAAGATGAGAAACTGCCACAATGAAGCTATTAAAGTTAACACTGATTTATTTTTATTTTATTTTTTATTTATTTGTCAATTGCTTACAAGATAATAGGTATAAGTAATAGCATAGTTATGAATACATGAATACATATAAGAAAAATTAAAAAAATGTATAAAAAAAACAATAGGACAGGGATGGTAGGCATGTTGGTGCTCTTATGCATGCCCCCTACAGACCTCTTAGGAAAGGGGTGAGGTTAATAGTAGACAGTCTAAGGTTAAAGTTTTTGTGGTTTGAGGAAAAACCACAGAGTCAGGTAGAGTATTCCAGACTTTGACCACTCTGTTGCTGAAGTTGTATTTCCTACAATCAAGTTTGGTGCAATTAACCTTGAGTTTGTATCTATTGTTTGCTCTTGTGTTGTTATGGTTGAAGCTGAAGTATTCATTGACAGGTAGGACATTGCAATGTATGATTTTATATATTATATTTAAATCGGACCAAAGGCGGTGTAGTTCTAGGTTTTCTTGGTCTAGAATTTCAAGTCTGATAGCATAAGGTATTCTGCAATGAGTATAGGAGTGGAGAACTCTTCTTGTGAAATATTTCTGGACTTTCTCAACTGTGTTAATATCAGATATGTAATGTGGGTTCCTGACTGATGAGCTGTATTCGAGTATTGATCTAGCAAATGTTGGCTATGTAGTTACAGTGAGCTCCAGCACTTAGGTCATTAGAGATAAGTGCCCCAAGATCCTTGACAGAGTTTGGATCATCAACAAAGTCTTGACTATTCAGCCTCTATTTTATTTTCTGATTTATTTATTTTTTTGCCAATATGTAGGCCAGAGCATTTATTTGTTGAGATTTGAAGTTGCCATTTGTTTGACCATTCTGATACATAGTCAAGGTCTTTTTGAAGGGTAACAGTATTGTCTGTAGTGTTGAATAGCTTTATATCCTCAGTGAAAAGAACGCAGTTGCTCTTGATATGATCACAGAGGTCATTTATGTAGAGTATGAAAAAAGTTGGTCCTAGAACACTGCCTTGGGGGACACCACTCTTGACAGGTACAGAATTTGATAGGACGCTCCCAATTTTGACCATTTGTTGTCTGTTTGACAGGAATGCTTCTATCAAGTTATGCAGGTGTCCAGAGATACTGTAAGATTTTAATTTTAGTAGTAGTTTGTCGTGTACCACTGAATCAAAAGCTTTACAGAATTCTATGTAGTGTGTCTACTGAGGGTGTATAGCATATTATGTTGAATGAAAAATTGTTAAAGAAGCATTGTTATGTATTATTAATAAAAATAGCACCAGGATTCCTGAAAATCTTTGCATGATTATTATAAAGGACTGTGTAATAAATCTGAAAAGTGTGCTTTGAAAACCTTAAATGAATTGACTCTCTTCAACATATTGAGCAGACCTTGTGTGGTAAGTGAAAGTTATCCTGGTTTGTTTGCATATCTGTGTGCAAGCATACATAACAACTGTGCTACAACTAGAAGTGAAATTAAATGCATGCATATAGAAACAGCTGGAGGCAGCTTTCAATCAAGGATAATAGGAAAAGACACATGTACTTTCAAGTTGCTGCATGTAGTGTTGCAGTTATGCTACTCTGTTTGCTAAGCATGCCATTCAATTGCTTTATGCAGCCATAATAATTAGGAAAACACAAAGAATTTAGTTTATTTTGAGTTGAGCAATAAAAACAAAAAGACCTGAATCTGTACATCAGTGCCTTCATACAACATTTCTTTAAAAAAAAACAAATTTTATTGATTTTACAATTAAAAAAAAAAGACACAACAACATAATAACACGTACATAATTGAAGGGGGGGGAGGGAAAAAAGGGGATGGGAAAAGAGGACCGGAAAAACAAACAAAAAAGAAAATACAGAAAAGAGATTTGTTAAAAATATTCTTACTTTCGACAATTTGTGAGATCTTTTCTTCCTTTGGTTTTACTATCTCTAAACACTTTATCTTTACAAGAATTTATACATCACTCATATAAATTTATCTTATTCTTTCTATCCTATATTATAAAATTCATCTTTGTTCTAACCACTTATACCAATAATTCCAGCTATTATAATATATTAAAGTTTCTTTGTTTTTTAGAGCTAATGTTAATCCGTCCATTTCTGCACAGTTTGAAATTTTTTGGATAATCATCTTCTTTGTAGGTATCTGTGGATGCTTCCAACACTGAGCAAAAGCCAACCTAGCTGCTGTTAATATATGTATTGTAATATATTTTGTCTTTTTAGATATTTGTTTGTCAAAATCCCTAGTAGAAAGGACTCTGGTTTTTATTCGATCTGTTCTTTAGTAATATCTTCTAGCCAATTTCTTATTATGTTCCAATATTTTTGGGCTTCTATGCATGACCACCACATGTGGAAAAAAGTTCCCTCTTTCTTTTTACATTTCCAACATTTTGGACTCATTTTGGGGCACATTTTCGCCAATCTCAAAGGAGGAAGGTGCCATCTATAAAACAGTTTATATGCATTTTCTTTGTAAGTTATCAATTTTGTAATCTTATTATTACTTCCCCAGACTTTTTCCCATTCATTTAAAGTGATGTTATGTCCTACATTCCTACTCCAAGCAATCATATTTCCTTTTACTATTTCTTCTTCTAATTCTACTTCAAGTAAACAATTGTAAAATCTAGTTATATTCTTTTTTCCTGATCCCATTAAAATTTTATCTAGCTGCTGGGGTTTATTACTAATTCTGAATTCTTTTCTATCCTGGTTATATCTGCTATGAATTTGTAAATATGCCCATTGATCTATTTTAAATTCCCGTTCTTGAAGTTCTTGACGGGATTTCAAATTTCCTTGTACATCTAATAAATCTTTATATTTGATCATTCTAGAAATATCCAAATTGTTTGGGTGAATCATTGCCTCCATTGCTTTTAAATTTATTCTGGGTTTTTTCCCTTGCCAAATAAATTTAGCAATAATTTTATTGAGTTCTTCAAAATATTTCTTATGTAATTTAATTGGAATCATCTGAAATAGATATAAAAATTTTGGGAGGATATTCATTTTAACAGTAGCAATCTTTCCCAATAGTGAAAGTTGTAATTTGCCCCTAATTCTAGATCCTCCTTTACCTGAAGCATCAATTTATCGTAGTTGTTTTCTTTAAGCACCTTACAATGTGCTGTCAACCATATTCCTAAATATTTAACTTTATTTGTCACTTGTATTCCCATAATTTCTTCTAGTTCTTTTTTCTGCTTTTCTGTTAGGTTTTTAATCATTAATTTTGTTTTTTTCCTATTAATTTTAAGTCCTGCTACCGCTCCAAATTGTTCTATTTCTTTAATCAATTTTTGTCCTCTTTCAATTGGATCTCCAATGAAAAAAAGTGTGCTTTGAAAACCTTAAATGAATTGACTCTCTTCAACATATTGAGCAGACCTTGTGTGGTAAGTGAAAGTTATCCTGGTTTGTTTGCATATCTGTGTGCAATTGTGCAAGCATACATAACAACTGTGCTACAACTAGAAGTGAAATTAAATGCATGCATATAGAAACAGCTGGAGGCAGCTTTCAATCAAGGATAATAGGAAAGGACACATGTACTTTCAAGTTGCTGCATGTAGTGTTGCAGTTATGCTACTCTATTTGCTAAGCATGCCATTCAATTGCTTTATGCAGCCATAATAATTAGGAAAACACAAAGAATTTGGTTTATTTTGAGTTGAGCAATAAAAACAAAAAGACCTGAATCTATATATCAGTGCCTTCATACAACAATTCTAAAGATCTGTGTAAAACACTAAATGCAATGGCAATTGTCATTGAATAGTATGGCTTCTACTTTGAGACTGCAGGGTAACTATTATTACTCATCCATTCCTAACTAAGTTCACACTAATTATGATATTTGGAAATTATATGCTATGTTTCTGGACAAGTAGGTAAACAGTATTTAACTTTTAGTGACATATCATGAATTCTTATGAGAAAATGAAAATGTCAAAGAGGCTTCCCTGTTAGCAAACTGGCTGCTGTGATGAATGTGTCAGTCACAACTCCCAGAGACAAACCAAATAACTGATTATGGACTTCAGGAAATATGAACAGGACCACGCCCCACTCATCATCAGCAGAGAACGAGTGGAAACTGTCCCTATGATCAGATTCCTTGGCATCCATATTTCAGCTGATATCTCCTGGTCCCCTAACACCAAGGCCACAGTGAAGAAGGTTCAGCAGCGGCTGCACTTCCTGCAGGTTCTCAGGAAAAACAATCTGGATAAGAAGCTGTTACTGGCTTTCTATAAAGCCTCTATGAAGAGCACTCTGACATATTGTCTGGGTATGTGGTATGCAGGCTCCTAAGCTAAGGACAGAAAAACTGTACAGAAGTTGATAAACACAGCTCAAAAGATCATTGGTTGCCCTCTGCCCTCCCTGGAAGATTTAGTCAGGTCTCGCTGCCAAAGCAGAATCAAGGCCATCATAGAAGATCCCTCACGCCCTGGCAATTATCTTTTTGACCTGCTGCCATCTGAACGGCATTTTAGGTCAATAAAATTGACCCACACCACTAGACTAACAAATAGTTTCTTTCCCTGGGCCATCCGAACTGCAAATAAACACAAAGTCACTACCTTATTAAGATGTGAAAAGATGTGAAATCTCAATACGTCATTCAGATGTATAATAACATGACATATTACTGTACAATCCATCTCTTGTGTATTATATTTGGCAAAACATCACAGTCAGTGTTGGATGTATATTTTGTGTATAATCATAGATATTGTACTCTAATTGCAAATGGAAACGTGGGTACTCTATTTTTCTTATCTTTTCTTATCTTCATTTTTAAATACTCTGGTGTTATTGTATTGCGAACAGTTGCTGAGGTGAATCCACAGTTTCATTGTGCTTGTACAATGACAATAAAGTTCTTCTTATCTTATCTTATCAATAGTAGCTCTGACTTCATTTAAAGTTTAAAACAGTATATTGTGATGAATAAATGGGATTTTTAGTCTACTAGTGATAATTCAATATGATAACATTTTTCGCTTTTAAAAGTTTCAAATTAAATAATACGCAAAACATCATAAATGTTACTTATTTATTCAATGTATATGTCACCCATCTCATTGTCAAATCTGTGCTAATAAATACAATATTAATTTAAAATGTAAAAAAAACAGATACAAGCTTGCTTCTTGAATCATAACTAATTTATAGACATTGGGCTCATATTTGTATATTTTTTTCAAGAGATGAGTTGGCTCTGAAGAAGAGTAAAGTGTGTGAGGAAGGAGAGAAAGCTGGAAATTGTATGGGTAGATTACAGCCAACAGGCCGGGAAATCTGTGATCTGATTCAGTTCATGCAACTTCTCCATTCCAGCTTCTATACTATGTGTTATATCAAGTATTTTCATGCAAGTCTATTTTAAGATACAGAATTCAAGGCTGTCATTTGTAAAGTGAAAAGTGCCTTTGTTTACTTCTCAATTAAATATATCCCTCTTAGTTTTCAGATGCCTAAGTGTGACAGCGAAGGCAATTTATACTGTTTTTTTTTAAAAAAAAAAGAAAGAAAAGAAAAAAACTTCCTGAACAATTACCATCAGGGAACAATCAGCTGGTAGCCTATAAAGAAGCAGAAAAAAGACAACTTTTATTTGATTTGGCAGAATATCATGCCTCATAAAAATCACATATACCTATACCTATACCTATACCTATACATATACATATACATACACATATATACATACATATGTGTGTGTGTGTGTGTGTGTGTTTAAGTTTCGCGGGTACTTACATGAATGCAGTTCAGCTTCCTTCGGGTATTATCAAACGTCATTGTAGTGCTTTTAAAGTTGTACCAACGTTTCAGCAGAATCTCATCTGCCATCATCAGGCTTCTGTATTGAGTTTGTATGTGGGTCAGGCACTCACAGTCATTGGTTTTAAATTTGAGGCTAGTCTATTGCTGTCCCAGGATGCTTTTTTTTCATCCTAATTGGTTGGAAGTCTTGGTCTGTGTTTATTGGACTTGGAGTGTTTTTAATTGGTGTTTCTGGTCTCTTCTGTCTGTTTTATGGCTTTGATTAGCTGGCAACACTGTGTTCCTGTATTGGAGGCTTTCAGTGCAGCTTGGCTTCATGTGAAAGGATGGCTGTTATCTATTAGGAAGCTAGGTTTCATCTGGGTGCCTGGTGGGGGGGTGTTTGAGCTGGAGGTATCAGAGGGAGTCTGTTTGTGCCCAGGTGTTTGCCTGGCTTGTGGTGTGGAGAGCTTTCTATTTGAGAGTGCAGGCTTCCAAATAATTGACAGTCTGGTTGAATCATCTCTTCTATTCATGCTTTCAGGTATTTTTCAATCTCTATGGCTTCTCTGATAATTCTGTGGCTGAGGTTATAGTGGTTAGGGTTTTGGTGCCATTGAAGTTGATGCTATGACCTGTGTTTGCTAAATACTTAGTGTTTGCTAAACACTTAGCAAACAAGCTACAGCCCCATACGGATATCACAGATTCACATGTACAAAACCCATTCCACTTCTTGGAAATGATCAAAGATCTACATGTGAAACAAGAAGATATGCTTGTAAGTTTCAAAGAGGTTTCACTATTCACTCAAGTCCTGATAAAAGAAACTCTTGAAATTATCAAAAATAAATAGCAATCAGTTAAACACCTCATGGAACTAACAGAACATTGCTTAACCGACACATATTTCACATACAAAGGACAAAAATACAAGCAAATTGAAGGAGCCCCTATGGGATCACCACTGTCATCCGTCATTGCAAACCTGTTCATGGAAGAATTCGAATCCAGAGCCCTGGCTAATGCCACCCAAAAACCCAAACTATGGCTAAGATACATGGATGACACATTTGTGATTTGGCCTTATGGAAAAGAAAACCTAAACAATTTCCTAACACACCAAAACAGCACACACACAAAAATCAAGTTCACCATGGAAATGGAAATAAACAAACAACTACAATTCTGTACCATTTTGTAGATGTACTAATCTACAAAAAAAGAGATGGCACACGAGGACATACCATATACCAGAAGAAAACACACACCAACCGCTACCTCAACGCCTAATCCCATCACCACCCAACACAGATAAACTCCATGGCCAAAACACTAATCACCAGAGCCAAATGCTTGGCAGACAAGACACACATAAAGACTGAACTATGCATCCTAACTAAAGTACTGACAGCGAACAGCTTCCACAAAAGCAAAATCACCAGCTTGATCCAGAAAAACACACTGAGACATAATGGAGACCTAGGAGATGAACAGACCTATGGAACAGCTGTTCTGCCCTACATAAGAGCTACTACAGACAAAATCAGTAAGATACTACACAGGCATCACATCAAGACAGCCTTCAAAAGAAACAAAAAAATAGCAGCCATTCTTAGAAACCCCAAAGATAAAATTGGCCTGGAAAACCAAGGCATATATGAAGTCCCTGGCCACATACATGCCTGGCCACATACATTAGACAGACCAATAGAAGAATAAGTACCCACCTAGATGAACACAAAAATGCAATAAAAAACTGGAACACTCTTCCTTACTAGTCCAACACGTGAAAGCCACTGGTCATAGCATCAACTTCAATGGCACCAAGGCCCTAGCCACTATGGAAAACCCTAGCCACAGAATTATCAGAGAAGCCATAGAGATTGAAAAAAGACCTGAAAGCATGAATAGAAGAGATGATTCCACCAGACTGTCAATTATTTGGAAGCCTGCACTCACAAACAAAAAAATATCCACACCATTAGCAAGCAAACACCTGGGCACAAACAGATCCCCTCTAATACTTCCAGCTCAAACATGCCCCAACCAGGCATCCAGATGAAACCTAGCTTCCTAACAAATGATATCCGTCCATTTACTCAGAGCCAAGCTGCACTAAAAGCCTCCAATACAGGAACACAATGTTGCCAGCCAATCAAGACAAAAAAAACCACAAAACAGACAGAAGATATTAGAAACACCAATTAAGCAGAACACAGTAAACTCCAAGACCTATAAACACAGACCAAGACTCCCAACCAATCAGGAAGAAGAAAAAATCATTCTGGCAGAGCAGTAGGCTAGCCCCAAATTTAAAACTGAAACAACTGTAAAATTCTGACTCACAGACGAACACAACACAGAAGCCTGATGATAGCATATGAGATTCTGCCGAAACGTTGCTACAACTTTAAAAGCACAGCTGCAATGACGTGGGAAAATACCTGAGCAAAGCTGAGCAGCATACATGTAAGTACCCGTGAAAACTTAAGGAAATTTATAGAGATAGATAGATAGATAGATAGAAAGATAGATAGATAGATAGATAGATAGATAGATAGATAGAGATAGAGATAGAGATAGAGATAGAGATAGAGATAGAGATAGAGATAGAGATAGAGATAGAGATAGAGATAGAGATAGAGATAGAGATAGTTATATAGATATATAGATATATAGATATACATATACATATACATATACATATACATATACACAAACACACACACACACACACACACATATATATGTGTGTGTGTGTGTATGTGTGTGTGTGTGCTGTTTAAAAAGCTTAAAATATGTGAGCTTAAAAAAACAAATATATATATATATATATGTGTGTGTGTGTGTGTGTGTGTGTGTGTGTGTTTGCCTGATCCACATACAAACTCCATACAGAAGCCTGATGATGGCAGATGAGATTCTGCTGAAACGTTGCCACAACTTTAAAAGCACTACAATGACGTGGGATAATACCCAAAGGAAGCTGAACAGCATGCATATATATATATGTATAAAGAATAGTAGACTCCTAATACAGGATTCTGATTGGCTAAAAAACCTGAATGGGGATTGGTTCAATAGGAACCAATCCACGAAGCTGCTCAAAGGCGGCAAAACTAAATACCTGTCATTGGCTACAAGCCGGCAGCCAAAACCTTATAAAAAGGCTGCCGCGGCTTGAGCCAATGTTCCGTTTCTCAAATGTGTTAACTAATAAAGACTTCTTGTTGGAACCCAGTCTACCTCACATTTTTCCAGACGGAACACTGGCGACAAGAATGGGATCCTCCTAAACGCAAGACTGAGCACACGGCAACCAATAAAAACCAGACTGAAGACAATGGCTGGAAATAATGCGCTGCCCGCACCTTTCAATCCGAATGAAGAGGATTGGGAATCCTATGTAGACCGTTTCCAGATGTATTTGGAAAGTAACGAGATGGACGAGATCTCAGACCAGCGTAAGAGAGCTGTTTTCTTGACACATTGCGGGCCCAAAAATTCAAAATGGTCAAAGCTTTGGTGAAGCCCCGAGATATGAAATAATTGACTTGGCCAGAGCTCCAAAGAATGCTCAAGGCTCACTATGCACCGGTGGTGTCAAACCTTATCAAAAGGCATGAATTTCACCTAAGAAACCAGAAAGAAGGCGAGACCATCGCTGATTTTGTGGCAGCCCTCCGACAAATAGGGGAAGCGTGCGAGTTTCTGAATTTAGATGAAGCGATGTAGGATCGAGTAATACTGGGTTTAAGAGACTCTAATTTACAGAGCAAGCTGCTAAATAAACCCAACATAACTGTAGCTGAAGCCATCACAGAAGCCACAGCCGCTGAAGCCGTGAAAAAATCAGCAGTCAAAATGAAACAGATGAACGCGAACAACGACGAAACAAGCCTGGCCAGAGGGAAGAAACAATTTCCCACCACCACTCACCACGAAGATTTTGACGAGACGACAGAATCCAGGGAGGAAGACGACGAAGTCCACCACCTATACGCCAACAAGAAAGGGCACGAAAAAAGAAATTGGCGGGAACGCACTGGCTGCGGAGGAAACCAACCTCGAGCCAATTGCAGATTCCTCAATGCCATTTGCAGTGCTTGCAAGAAAAGGGGGCATATCGAGAAAGTCTGCAGGAATAAAAAAAATTACAGCCTAAACAGACGCAGCAACTCCCCCGCACAAGCTGAGCCAAAACAAACCGAGAGAAAGTGGCAGCGGAAAAGTGAGCCACTAACCAAGAGAAAACACATCAGACTTTCACTATCGGAAGCGCTCAGACGGAAAGCGGGAAGAAAGTAAAAATAATTGTAAAAATAGAAGGCAATCCCTGCGAAATGGAGGTAGACTCTGGGTCTTTCCTATCAATGGTGTCATGGGACACCATCAAACAACTGGTCCCAGATATCAAACTCAAAGAACCCCAGAGACAAAAATTAACCCTCAAGGACTACCAAGGAAACCAAATTCCTGTAGTAGGCCTAGGATATTTTCGAGTCGCCTACAAACAACATGTCGAAGTACTACCATTGACAATAGACCAAGCCTCCTGGGCATCAAATGGTTCGTACCATTGGGCATTGGGATGACCGGAGTAGACCGGGTGGCCGCAACCGACTGGGAAGAAAACCTGATCCAAGAGTTCCAGGACGTTTTCAACGGCTCCCTAGGCAGGTATCGGGGGACCCCAATTTCCTTTAGTCTAGACCCCCAGGTAGCCCCTAGAAGACTAAAGGCCAGACGAGTTCCTTTTGCTCTGAAAGCAAAAATAAAGGAACAACTAAATAAATTAATAGACCAAGGGGTTTTAGAACCTGTTGACCATGCTAAATGGGAAATGCCAATCGTAACAACAATTAAACCAGACAGGTCGGTTCGAATCTGTGGTGACTACAAGGCTAACCCGAACCACGCATTGCAACAAAGCGCATACCCGGTGCCAGTCGTACAACACTTATTACATTCTCTTGGGGGAGGAAAAGTTTTCGCTAAACTAGATCTAGTGCAAGCTTACCAACAGCTCCCAGTAGACCCCTTAACGGCTGAAGCACAAACAATAGTGACCCACAAAGGGGCTTTCAAATGCAACAGACTCCAATTTGGAGTGAGTGTAGCCCCAAGCGTTTTCCAGAGCCTCGTAGAATGCCTATTGAATGGAATAAAAGGGGTCGTACCATACTTCGATGACGTCCTAATTTCAGCCAAAGATGTGACCCAACTTAAAAAAAGACTTAAAGATGTACTAACTAAATTCAGAGAATCTGGCCTAAAAGTAAAAAAAGAAAAATGCTGTTTAATGACTGATCGCGTCGAATTCCTGGGCTACTTAATAGAAGGAGAGGGTATACACCCTACTGACAAAAAATTCAAAGCTATTAAAGACGCACCAGAACCAAGGAACAAAACTGAACTGCAGGCATTTTTGGGACTAATAAATTTTTATAACATGTTCCTACCCCACAAAGAGACAATAACGGAACCATTACACCGATTACTGGATAAAAAAACAATTTGGACTTGGGGTTATAGAGAAAAGAAAGCCTTCCAAAAAATAAAAAACTTATTAACATCAAACACCGTTCTTATCCAGTTTAGTAACACACTTCCATTGACGGTGACCTGCGACACCTCACTGTTTGGAGTCGATGCCATCCTGAGTCACCAATTGCCAGATGGGAGAGAGGCACCCGTCGCCTACTATTCAAAGACCCTGTCTAAAACCGAGCGTAATTATAGTCAATTGGACAGAGAAGGCCTGGCAATTGTCGCCGGAGTAAAACGTTTCCACGAATATCTATATGGAAGAACATTTTTGATAGTAACAGACCATAAACCGCTACTGGGAATTTTGGTGGGAAACAAGCCAACACCGAACATTTTGTCCCTGCGAATGACTAGATGGTCAGAATTCCTAGCAGCCTATTCTTATACTCTGACACATCGCCCCAGGAAACAAATTTCCCATGCAGACGCGTTGAGCAGAGCACCATTACCGACTATAGAGGAAGACCCGACACCGAAGATGACCACCTTGCAGATAGAGACATGCCCCGATCTACCAATATCTACAAATGATGTTGCCATAGCCACCGCAAGGGACCCATTGACTGCCCATGTACTGAACTGGGTAGGTAAAGGCTGGCCGGAAAATCAAAAAACTGAGAACTTTAAACCTTTCCAGACCAGACAAATCGAACTCTCAATTCAAAAAGGTTGTTTGTTGTGGGGTGATCGGGTAGTTATCCCTTCCAAATTACAAACTAAGGTACTGGGTATGCTTCACGAAGGCCACCCGGGAATTGTTAAAATGAAAAGCCTTGCTAGAAGCTATGTCTGGTGGCCGGGTATAGATAAGGACATCGAATACTGGGTAAATTCTTGCAAGAAATGCCAAAGAAACAGGCCTTCCCCACCACAAGCACCCATAAAGGACTGGGAAACCCAACGAGGCCCCTGGTCACGAATCCACATTGACTTTGTGGGTCCTACTAAGGGACATACTTTCCTAATTGTCGTAGATGCATACTCAAATTGGCTGGAGGTTAAAATTATGCGATCTACGACAACTAAAACCATTATTAAACAACTTGACAAACTCTTCATGACCCATGGCCTGCCAGACATCCTAGTGTCCAACAACGGGCCACAATTAACGAGTATCCAATTCGAACAATACCTAGCCTCCCTAGGTATAAGACATGCCCTAACCGCGCCGGCTCACCCGGCTGCAAACGGTAGGGCAGAGAGAATGGTCAGGTTTACCAAAGAAGGGTTAGAAAAAATGGACATTGGGGATGTCCAAGATAAAATAAATCGCCTACTCACCCTCCAGCATATCACACCCAGTACTATAACAAATAAAAGCCCGGCGGAACTACTAATGGGAAGAAAACTGAGGTTGCAATTAGACAGATTGCACCCAAACTATACACCAGAAACCCCCCCCCGACCCCTCCATCCATTTCAGGACATTTGAAATAGGCGACCTAGTCTATGCAAAAAATTTTACCGGGGACCCATAATGGCTTCCAGGAACAATCACACAAATTACAGGCCCCCGGTCCTACCAACTAACCATAGACGATGGCAGGGAATGGAAGCGGCACATAGACCAGCTTCGGTCCCGAAACATAGAAAGAAGTACAAACACACAACCACAAATATTAAAAAATGACGAAAATCAAACCAAAGAGGGGGGGGAAATACGAGAAAATAATAAAGAACCGTTTAAATTAAACACAGAATACAATAACAAACAAAAAGAGCAAAAAAGAGACTTACAGTTAGAAGAAAATTGCAAGAAGAGTCCACTTGAAGGGGCCAGCCAGGCCAGCTCAACCTGCCCGGAGAAAACAGGAGGGAGCGGCAAAACCGCCGGCCTAAGAAACTCAGGCGGCAGTAAAATGGCTGACTCACCCTTCCAGGCAGTTCCATGGAGAAGGACCGGAGAGACAGCAACCCCATCCGAACCGGTCGAAGTTTTCAGCAGAAATAAACCGCGCAAGTCCAGTCGAGTCAAAAGAAGCTCCACCTACCTGCGCGACTACGTCACCATGTAGGACTAAACCAAGAGGGGAGGGGTGTTCTGTATAAAGAATAGTAGACTCCTAATACAGGATTCTGATTGGCTAAAAAACCTGAATGGGGATTAGTTAAATAGGAACCAATCCACGAAGCTGCTCAAAGGCGGAAAAATTAAATACCTGTCATTGGCTACAAGCCGGCAGGCAAAACCCAATAAAAAGGCTGCCACGGCTTGTGCCAATGTTCCGTTTCTCAACTGTGTTAACTAATAAAGATTTGTTGTTGGAACCTGGTCTATCTCGTGTATTTACAGACGGAAAATATATATGTTTATATACATACATACATACATATATATATATATATATATATATATATATATATATATATGTTTTTTTAAGCTTTCGCGGGTACTTACATGTGTGCTGTTTAGCTTCCTTCGGGTATTATCCCACGTCATTGTAGTGCTGTTAAAGTTGTAGCAACGTTTCAGCAGAATCCCATCTGCCATCATCAAGCTTCTGTGTGGATGTGGGTCTCACAGCTCCTGGTTTCAAATTCAAGGCTGGTCCATTCTGATTGGCTAGGAGCCTGGGTCTGTGTTCACTGGACTTGGAGTTTGATTGATTGGTCTTTCTGGTTTCTTCTCTCTCTTTTGTGGCTTTGATTGGCTGGCAACACTCTGTTCTTGTGTTGGAGGCTTTCAGTGCAGCTTGGCTTCGTGTGAAAGGATGGCTGTATTCATTAGCAAGCTAGGTTTCACCTACAGCCCCATGCTGAAACCGCAGCTTCATATGTACAAAACTCATACCACTTCTTAGAAATGATCAAAGATCTACACGTGGAACAAGAAGATCTGCTTGTAAGTTTCGACGTGGTTTCACTATTCACTCAAGTCCC
>BLBF01000186.1:921897-932195 GCA_015471245.1 Laticauda colubrina | reverse complement strand
ATATCAAATTATATATATAATTTGATATGCTATTTAAAAAGAGAAGAAAGAAAAGTCTAAACGAAAAGTTTAACACTATCAACCATCTATTACAATATTTTCATAAGTAACATGTTAGGACAATCATAGCATATTGGCTCAAATAATATCAGTGGTTAATGAAATGAAATGTTGATTTAGCTAAACTGAATAAAGAACAGAAACTGACCATTTATATAGTTTTCAAAGCATTTTCTTTTGTATTCATGCTCTTCTGTTACAATGTTTCTTGTATTTAATTGGTCATGGACCAGCAAAATATGAATTGCAGTTTTCTTTTTTACTTTGGCATCTCTGTACTTATATCATCGATTCATTGTGCTTTATTGACCTTGGCATGAAGGAAGTTACATGAAAGCGAAGGAAACCTTTATATTTTACTGCTTCCAACCATGTACATTATCCTAAATTATAGCAAGATAGCCTCGGTAAAAGCTCAAAGAGAGAAGCTAAAAATATCAGATGACACTTTAGTCTGGATAACGCACCTCTTCCTCCAAATTAAATTATTTTCACTGAGATTGTTATTAGGTTATTTCAAGAGGTTTTAATATCTGGCCTAGACATGATATTAAGCAAAGCATTTTGTTAAGTCACTATTCATCTTCAGTAATAGCCTTAGCCTATGATTCTTTATCAGGAGGATGCACTATTCATATTGTGAAAAGTGGACCTGCTGGGACAAGCAAAACCACCAGATTTAAAATATGGGTAAAAAGAAATAATAAAAACTAAAGTTGAACTGGAAAGATGTTGATTAAAACCTACCAGAACTACCTTTCAAGAAAATAGGCTGTAAATATTTTAGGCAAATAAACACTTTTTGTTTTTCTATCACAAAATTTTAATAACAGTATAACCATGGTGATGCAGTGGTTAAAATGCAGTATTGCAGGCTAATTTTGGCAACTGCCAGTAGTTGATCCAGACTGGTGTAAGTTTGACTCAGCCTTTTATCCTTTCAAGGTCAGTAAAACGAGGACCATATTGTTGCGACAATATACTGAGGCTGTAAACTGCTTACAGAGGACTGTAAAGCACTATGAAGTGGTATATAAGTCTAAGTACTACAACTATTCAGCTTTATATCAACTTTATATTAATATTCATGCAAGCCTAGTATCATTGGTGGACAGCTATTACTTTGTCATCTCTTCAACTTTGCTGCTTCTATCTTCTGTCTAATCTGATTTTGGGTTGGTTTTGATGAGAAATGCTTATAGATGAAAAATAGGATCGTTTCTACCCTGTTTCTCTGCACATGATAAATGTCTATTCAAGATTAAAAATGGAGAGGAAGGTGACGATACGAATTGGGATCTCCTGCTGTCATGACCAAGTTGAACATTATGGTGAAGAGAAACATACCAAAGAATTTGACCTTAGAATCACAGTGATTTTAAGCCCATGTCACACTGCACCAATGGATGGAAAGGGGATGTAAAACGGAGAGAAACACTTCCCATCCGTTGGTTAAACGCGATGCTTCCATTCTGTACTCACTGTGTCCGTTTTTCATCCTCTCTATCCGTCCAGCATCCGTCGATGAGGTTCCATCCGCTCAAAAAGTTTTCAGCTGCTCAAAACTTTTTGAGCGGAAAATGTATCCAACGCGTCTGTTCTGCATCCGCAACGCATATGGGGAACATCTATTCTACATCCTTCGTCATCCGTTATGCATCTGCTATATACACTTGGCATCCGCTGCGCATCCGCACAACTCGCATCCGCTCCAGTGGAAAACGGACACAGGGAGGAAGCGAAACGGACATGAAACGGACATGAAACGGACGTGCAGCGTTACTAGCACGGACGGAGAAAAGATGAAAGCGGATGCAGCTCGCATACAAAGCATTAAAATGGAAAAAACATTCGCAGAGGGGACATATCTCGGATATTTAGGATGTATGCAGGATACCGAGAGGATGCAAAAGGACACCGAGCGAAAAAATGATATTTCCTATAAAAAGGGGGAGGAACTCACCTGGATCTCACTTTCAGTCCAGCAGCCCTGCTGTGCAGACCTCTTCAGCCTTCATCTTGCTCTTGCTCTTCCACAGCATCCAGTCATCTCCACCATGGATCGTAACACACTACTTTTGGTAGCCACCATCGTTCTGCAACAGTGTGAAGCCATCTACAGGCTCTTTCACCTGTTCTACGGGAAGAAAAGGAGGCGGCCAAGAAGTGTCTAGGTCCAAAGATGGATCAGAAGAAGAGCAGAGTACAGACTGTACAACAAGCTGATGGTGGAGCTGAGGAACGAAGACCCTCATACATTCCAGAACTTCATGAGGATGCCTCCAGCCATGTTTGATGAAGTTGCGGAGCGGCTGAGACCCAGGTTGACCAAGCAGAGCACGAACCCTGGCCCAGGCTAGAACCTGGGCTCAATGTGGCACTGACTCTGTACCACCTGGCCTCTGGGACCACCTACAGGAGCATGCAGTACAGCTGGAGGGTGCCACACAACACCATCAGCATCACCACAGAGAAGTAGTGTAGGCCATCATCGAAGAATACCTGGAGGAGCTCCTCCAGTGCCCCTCCACTGAAGAAGACTAGAAGAAAGTTGCAGAGCAGTGGTATCAGAAGTGGAACTTCCCCCACACCGTTGGAGCTATAGATGGCAAGCACGTGGCCTGCAAAGCTCCAGCCAAGTCAGGGTCCACTTATTTCAACTCCAAGGGCTTCTTCAGCATCATCCTCTTCACCATGGTCGATGCTGACTACAAGTTCATGTACATCGATGCTTCAGGCAACAGGTCATCTTCCGATGCCCAGGTATACAACGCCAGTCACCTCAAGGAGGGGCTGGAACGCAACCTCATCATGGGCTTCCCAGATGCAGACCCCCTGCCCAACGGCACCCAAGATGTACCCTACTTCATCATGGGGGTTGATGCCTTCTCCCTCAGAATCTACCTCATGAACCCCTACACCTCCAGATGCCTCACCGGTGAAGAGAGGATCTTCAACTACAGGTTGTCCAGGACAAGGCGGGTGGTGGAGAATACCTTTGGCATCCTGGCCAAAAGGTTCCAGGTACTTCTCACCACCATGCAGCATCGCCCAGAGACCATGAGGAGAATCATGGAAGCTTGCTGCATCCTGTACAATGTCATGCACACCCACTACCCAGTGTTGCAGAACAGGCTCGTGGACCTCCAACAAGGCAATGGGGACATGGAGCCTGGGGAATGGAGGCAAGGGTGAAACCTGATAGACACTCTGGATGTGGAAGGCCCAAAAAGAGCCTCATGTGAAGGGAAGAAGCAGCGCAACCTCCTGAAGCAGGAGCAGTAGATTGGCAAGACAGGATGATAGATGATTAATGGATGCTTCCTTCAGCCTGTCTCATCACACTGATGAGATTGGGCCATGTATGTTGGGTGGGCCTACAATGAACAGGGCATTTAATAAAGAGTTGTGTTTATGTTGAAATGTGTGGATCAATGCTTACATTGTTATTGATAATGAAGGACCCAAGGTGTGGCACCTGGGAGGGTGCACCATACAGTCCCACTATGTTTGCACTGGAGGTTTATCTATCCCACAGCTATTACCCATCCCAAAGGTATCCCTGCCCATCCCACTGCTATCTTAACCCATCGCACAAGCAT
The DNA here is from genome assembly GCA_015471245.1 of Laticauda colubrina. Taxonomy (NCBI): domain Eukaryota; kingdom Metazoa; phylum Chordata; class Lepidosauria; order Squamata; family Elapidae; genus Laticauda; species Laticauda colubrina. Next base: position 928,533 of record BLBF01000186.1, on the reverse strand, counting down.
GCAAAGGCTTAAAACATTTCTAAAAGTTTCCACCAAGACCTAATTTACAAAAATAAATGAAGCAAATGTGTGAAGCAAAGATAAACTTTATTAATAACAAGCTGTGAAAGCAAAATGACCCAAGTCAAGTGTCCAAAGCAAAAATAAAGTCAACAGGTAGCCACCCAGTCTCTGGCACTCTTCTTGGTCACTCTGAGGCATGCCCAGTCTCAGAGGTGAAGGGTCCAGGTGCTGTGGAGGTGGCTGCTGCTGGAGTGCTGGTCTGAGGCACTATTGGGGTGCCTGGCCCTGAGAGGACAACAGGGGATGGTGTGTGGAGGAAGCTCTCAGACAGCTGGCTCAGTCCCGTGATGTTGAGAGCCCCTTCCTCCATGACATGGGGTGTCAGACCCCAAACCGATGACAGATGTTCTGAGGCCAGGCTTGGCTATGGGGTGGAGGAAGGAGCAGTGTAGTGGGGATGTCTGTCCTGCAGCTGAGCGAGGTGAGGCGTCGGTGGCATCTGTGGTGTGACTGGCATCGGTGGCGTGGGTGGCATCGGTGGTGTGGGTGGCATCGGTGGCATCAGTGGCACTGGTGGTGTCCGATGTACCTGTGCCTGGACTGGGAAGGGCTGCCTGTGCTGCTGGACCTCCTAGTAGCCTTAGCCTTGGTAGGTGAGGGCCTGTGGAAAGCCTTGGAAGGGCAGTGACATCACCTGGGGTGGAGGAGCAGGCCTGGACAGGGTGGGAGCAGGTTCAGCTGGGTCTGGAGGGTTGTGAAGAAGATAGGTGATCCTGTCCTTCACCACCTGGTACTGTGTTTCCGACATGTTAATGAGGGTCTGGTTGACGTAGGTGAGGAAGGGCTTGCAGTTGGAGGATGGGACGTCAGTGTGTACCAGCTGAGAGAGGAGATCTACGCTGCTCCTGATGATGTCCCTGATCTCCAGCAGGACAGTGTGGCTCTGCCCCTCCAGTCTGCCTCTCTGCCTTTTGGTGGAGGTGGAGCTGGGGGTGGATGCGGGTTGGGCTGTGGTGGAAGTGCCGTCTCCTTTCTCCCACTGCATCAGGGGTTACTCCATGCGCTCTGCCACGGGTAGTGCAGCTGTCGGGGGGGTCTCCGTCATGGCACGCTCCACAGATACCTGCCTGGACACAGGAGCTGACTCTTTGCCAGAAGAGGCTCTCAGCAGGCTGCCTGAGAGAGAGGGTTGTGAGAGGGGCTGCTCCTCGGTGGTGGATCTCACCCTTCAAGAAGATGCACTTGGCCATCACGTTGGTCTCTCTCTCCGTCAGCTTGACCGCGGACTGGCCAGATTTCTTGACGTGCAGCTTCCCGTACCAGGTGTGCATGTGCTTCCACCAGCCAAGAAGCACCTCCGAAGTTTAGCCCAGACTCTCCACCTTCTCTCTCCAAGCAGTCTGCTTCCCCTTGGTGTCTTGATAAAGCCTGTGTCCCTTCCACCAAAGATATTCATTCTCCCTCAGCCACTCCAGCACCTCCTCCTCATGTTCCTCTTCTATGGTGTATTGCCTCCTCTCCCATTCATGTGTCTGCCTCTTCCTCCCTCTAGCAGGGCCATATGGGCCCTCATCAGAGGGACTTCGATGTTGTAGGGGCTGCTCCTCCACACCACCACCACCAGCGGCAGCAGCAACAACAGTAGCAGCAAAAGCAGGACCAGCAGCAGCAGCACCAGGAGCACCAGCAGGACCAGGAGCACCAGCAACACCAGCAGGACCAGAGCAGCGCCAGCAGAGTAAGCACCAACAGAAGCACCAGCACCAGGAGCAGTGCCAGTAGAGTAAGCACCAGCAGAAGCCCCAGCACCAGGAGCAGTGCCAGCAGAGTAAGCACCAGCAGAAGCACCAGCACCAGGAGCAGTGCCAGCAGAAGCTCCAGCACCAGAAGAGCGAGCCTGAGCAGCAGAAGCCCCACAGAAGCAGAGTCAGGGCCAGGGGGTGGGATGGTGGCCCTGTCCCTCTTGCCAGGGCTGGCAGCAGATGGCTGAGGCTTTCTCTTCTTCTCCATGGTTGTTGGGTTGTTGGCTTGCTGGCTGGCTGGCTGGCTGGCTGTGTCTGGCAGCAAGTCTTTCCTCTGAATGGTGACCTGCTTGCGAGCTGTTTCTCTTTATATCTGCGGGGCTGACGCAATGCACCCTCCCCGCATGCGCAATGAATGCTATGCATCCGCTAGGCTTCCGCTAGGCTTCTGCTCGGCTTCCGCTCGGCTTCCGCTCGGCTTCCGTTCTGCATCCGCTCTTTCCACTGCGCATCTGCTTCGCTGTGCTCCCCCGGAAGCCCTGCGGATGTTCCATCCACTAGGCTTCCGTGGAGCATCTGCTTTCCATCCTGGCTACGTCCTCCTCCCATCCATTCCTTTCCGTTGTTGTTCGCTCTGGTTATGCAAATTCGGGGCACTTTTGAGAGCAGATAACAATGGATGGAACATTTTCTCATCCGCTGTGTCTTTTTTACAAACGTTTTGCATCCGTCGGCCAATTTGACAGGGCCTTTAGTATTCGTGACAGAGTTGCAAACTGTCCCATTTCAAGTTTATTTTTCAGCAGCTGTATTACACAAATTTGTCAAATGACTCTTTCTGGTCACAAGAAAGCAGACAATGAGTTCCTGTAATAGACAGCTCTTTGGTGAAAGGTTAGTAACACAGAGTCTTAAAAGGTTATTCCCTGTCATCCTGCTGATTTATGTCTGGCCTCATCAATGGTATGTACACTACGTGTATGTATGTGTGTGTTTTTATTCAGGATTTGATTCATTTCAAGTTCACAATCTGACATCTGACCACAAATCAATTTACTCTGCTTGAAAGTCAATTGGGGGGGGGGGCAGATTCATTGACTATAAGGGAAATGCCTGTGGCTGCTTCAGCTTGGAGTAAAATGAGTCAGAACAGTAGGGATGGTAGCCCCTTTAGAGAACATTAACCCTGCCAAAGTTTTAATCAGACACTTTCAAGAGTTTGCCACAATAGATTTTCCCCTGCACCTCATTTAAGGTAAAGATAGCAGCAGGAATGAAGAAAGGGCAGCACAGCAGCTTTCAAATTGTCTGGCAAAAAAATCTAAGTTGCAGGAATGACCTACTTCAACATAAAAAGAAAAACTTTCAAAAGCCATGTTAAAAATATGTCTTACTTTTACTCCTGCTTTTCTGTAGTTCAAGGCTTTGGCCAGCACTGAAGAAGGTTCATTGTGAGATGATCGCTGATTATGGGATTTCATAGGGTTCTAGAAAAGATGGCATGATTACATGTTCCTTCCTGGGAAAGAAGACCTTAACATGGGCTTTGAAGGGATATCCAAGTGTGCAAAAGTTATTTTTTTCCTGGACATGACTTAGTCATGGATTAGTCAGGATTGCAGCTTACTTGTAATGCTCTCACCTTAGATACAATTTTGCAGAGGTAGCAGAGCAGACAGAAACTGTCACAGCAAGATTCAATGCCATTGAGGTAGACTGGCTACCAGTAAAGAAGCTAATGCTGAGAAAGTGGCATTTGTGGCATTGATTTCTACCTGTTGTCAACCAGGACATTGACTGCTGCATAATGCCTTGGCTTGTATGAAAACTCCTAATCCAAAATCTAACAAGGGATACAAAAGCTGACCTGGAATGCACATCTATAACCTGAGTGGGTATTAAGGGTAGCATGCTTCTCTCAAAGATGTATTGAAAATAAATAGACCTATTTGTACACTTGGAACAAGGACTAGGCAAAAATGCTGTTCAATACTAGCCCTTCTGTTTTATAATGGTTTTCTGCCCAGTCCACTCACTACTGTAATTGGGTTGGCAATGGAATTTTCCACATATAAAATATTGGAATACTTCAACCTGCATTCCCTAGTCATTGATTGTAAACTGGCTTGGGAATTCATGTTTATCGTGATTACCATAGAATTGTCTTAGAGCATCGAGGGCTGACATTTCTGAGAGATTACATTAGATCTGGCTTTTGTCTCACAGCAGTGGTAGCATGAACTGTTTTTGGAAAAAACTGACACCACACCTGTCCTTTGTCACATCAGTCTGGTTGGTGTGGAATTTTTTCATACTACTTACCACTGCAGGGAGGCTGTATCTATTAAGATATTTCATGGATGAAATTGGTTCTCAGAGGAAGTTTGGGGAAATACCTAAGGATCTGTGTGGTAGTCTGGTCTAGTCAGGTTTCAAGCTAGTAATGAGAGGCATTGAACACACTTGTGGAAAACCTATGATGGACCAGGATGCAGGAAGGAAATCTATCCGACCCTTTCTTGACTTCTCAGTTTCTTTCAATACTATTGATCATTCTATTATTCTGGATACTTCAGGGGTAGAAGTGAAAAGCACAATGCAGTGGTTGTCTTTCTTTCTATACTGCTGGTTCAGATTGGAGGGAGAGGCTTTTGCTTCCTGGATTGCTACAAGATGCAATAGATAATAAACACCTATATGAAAACTTTGGGAGGTCATCTGATAGTATGAGGTTAGGTATTATGATTATGTAAGTGATACTTAGCTGTACATCATATCATATAGCCATCTTTCTAATGGTATGATGGGTAGGTCCATGTTCAACCATAGCAAGACTGAAGTCAGTTTGGGGCATATAGATAATAAAGATTTTCCATTCTTAAGCCCATGTCACACTGAACCAACGGATGCAAAGAGGATGTAAAACTGAAAAAAAAGCTTGCCATCCGTTGGAAAACACGATGTACTCACTGCCTCCTTTTTGCTTCCTTTCTATCCATCCAGCATTCGTTTATTGACGTTTTATCTGCTCCAAAAGTTTTGGGCTGCCCAAAACTTTTGCGCGGAAAATGTATTCAGTTCGTCCGTTCTGCATCAGCTATGTATCTGCTAGGCATCCGTTACGCGTCCGTTACGCATCCGCTATATCTGCTAAGCATCCGCTGCGCATCCGCGCAACTCGCATCCGCTCGGACGCAGGAAGGAAGCGGAATGGACACGGAACAGATGCAGAATTGATGCAGAATGGATGCAGCACGGAAACAAAGCATTTAAAATGGAAAAAACATTCGCAGAGGGGACCTATCTCGGATATTAAGGATGTCTAGAGGATGCCTAGAGGATGCCTAGAGGATGCCTAGAGGATGCCTAGAGGATGCCTAGTGTAAAACCTATATTTCCTATAAAAAGGGGGAGCAACTCATCTGCATCTCACTTTCAGAACAGCAGCCCAGCGGTGCACACCTCTGCAGCCTTTATCTGCCTCTTCCTCTTCCACAGCATCCAGTCATGTCCACCGTGGATTGTAACAAAGTCCTTCTGCAACAGTGCGAAGTCATCTGCAGGCTCTGTGAACTCTACTGCGAGAAGAAAAAGAGGCAGCCAAAAAGTGTCTGGGTCCGAAGATGGTTCACCAGAAGAGCAGAGGACGGACTGTACAGCAAGCTGATGGTGGACCTCAGGAACGAAGACACTCGGGCATTCCAGAACTTCATGAGGATGCCTCCAACCATGTTTGACGAAGTTGTGCAGCGGCTGACACCCAGGTTGACCAAGCAGAGCACCAGCTCCCGGCCCAGCCTGGAGCCTGGGCTCAAGGTGGCACTCACTCTGCGCCACCTGGCCTCAGGGACCACCTACAGGAGCATGCAGTACAGCTGGAGGGTGCCATCCAACACCATCAGCATTGTGGTCAGAGAAGTGGTGCAGGCCATCATCGAAGAATACAAGGAGGAGCTCCTCCAGTGCCCCTCCACTGAAGAAGGATGGAAGAAAGTTGCAGAGCAGTGGTATCAGAAGGCGGAGCTTCGTCTCGGTGTTACAGCTGCGATCTCGGGGCTCTGAGATCGCAGCTGATATTTTCGCCCCTGGTCGGTCCTAATGGACCAAAACCGTCCCGTAGAGATGGGGATTGTGAAGGGCACAGTCCCAGGATCCCAGAGATATCGCAAAATCTCTGGTTTGATCCGGGAGAAGCCCTTTTGCTGGCAGCGGAAAGGCAGCCTCCAAAGCTGCTGAAGTCGGGACAGCTCCGGAAAGAAAGTGATTTAAATGAGCGTGTATCGGTTGGGTGAGAAATTTCTTTTGTATAGTAAATTGATTGAGACTTGAAAGGACATCCTGAACAAAGAAGAAATCTGTGACTTTATTTTTGTTTGACTGAAACTTGGCTGAGCGGCGTTTAAGTGATGTCAAATTGAGACTTGGATTCTTTCTTTATTTATTTATTTATTTATTTTTCCCTGAGGACTTTAATGTGATTTTGTAGGTAACTGGATTGAATTTCCTCTTATATATATTTTTATGCTTCTCTTGATTTTTATTTTTATTTTTTTTTAATTTTCTTTTTAGGATAGAGGCTCCCTTTGATTATGTTTTTTTTCTTCTTGTTTGAGCTTTTTATAAATTTTTTTTTTTCTGGCTGGGGGGGGGAAAGAGTAGTAAGAGATGTTGCAACACTGCCAACTAGAGGCTTGAAAATATTTTATTTGAACTGGGGAGAAAAGCACTCCTTTTCAAGGACATTTTAATGTGATAAGATAGAGGGAGAACGCAGTAAAATATTATTACAGGTGCTTTCTTGGACTCTTATCAATATTTCAACACTTGAGGCTTGGCTTTGAAGCTGTCATAATAAGAGAAGACAGTCATAATAAGAGCCTTGGATAAGGAA
>BLBF01000186.1:888991-909487 GCA_015471245.1 Laticauda colubrina | reverse complement strand
TATATATATATATATATATATATATTTGTTTTCTTAGGTTTTCGCGGGTACTTACATGTGTGCTGTTTAGCTTCCTTCGGGTATTATCCCACGTCATTGTAGTTCTGTTAAAGTTGTAGCAACGTTTCAGCAGAATCTCATCTGCCATCTTCAGGCTTCTGTATGGATATGGGTCTTACAGCTCCTGGTTTTAAATTTGAGGCTGGTCCATTCTGATTGGTTGGGAGCCTGGACCTGTTTCATTGGACTTCGAGTTTGATTGATTGGTGTTCCTGGTTTCTTCTGTCTGTTTTGTGGCTTTGATTGGCTGGCAACAGTCTGTTCTTGTGTTGGAGGCTTTTAGTGCAGCTTGGCTTCGTGTGAAGGGACAGCTGCTCTTCATTAGCAAGCTGGGTTTCACCTGGGTGCCTGGTGGGGGGGTGTTTGAGCTGGAGGTATCAGAGGGAGTCTGTTTGTGCCCAGGTGTTTGCCTGGCTTGTGGTGTGGAGATCTTTCTATTTGAGAGTGCAGGCTTCCAAATGATTGACAGTCTGCTGGAATCATCTCTTCTATTCATGCTTTCAGGTCTTTTTTCAATCTCTATGGCTTCTCTGATGATTCTGTGGCTGGAGTTTTCTATAGTGGCTAAGGTTTTGGTGCCATTGAAGTTGATGTTGTGACCTGTGGCTTTCATGTGTTGGACTAGTGAGGAGGTGTGTTCCAGCTTTTTTACTGCATTTTTGTGTTCATCTAGGCGGGTACTTATTCTTCTATTGGTCTGTCCAATGTATGTGGCCGGGCATGATGTACAGGGAATTTCGTATATGCCTTGGTTTTCCAGGTCAATTTTGTCTTTGGGGTTCCTCAGGATGACTGCTATTTTTTTGTCTGTTTTGAAGGCAGTCTTGATGTGATGCCTGTGTAGTATCTTACTGATTTTATCTGTGGTACCTCTTATGTAGGGCAGGACAGCTGTTCCATGGATCTGTTGATCTTCTAGGTCTCTGTTATGTCTTGGTGTGTTTTTGTGGATCAAGTTGGTGATTTTGTTTTTGTGGAAGCCATTGGCTGTCAATACTTCAGTCAGGGTGCATAGTTCAGTCTTTATATGTGTCTTGTCTGCCAGGCATTTGGTTCTGGTAATTAGTGTTTTCGCTACAGAATTTATCTGTGCTGGGTGGTGGTGGAATTGGGTGTTGAGGTAGCGGTTGGTGTGTGTTTTCTTTTGGTATATGGTGTGTCCCAGTGTGCCATCTGTTCTTTTGTAGATTAGTACATCTAGGAATGGTAGTTGTTTGTTTATTTCCGTTTCCATGGTGAACTTGATTTTGGGGTGTGTGTTGTTTAGGTGTGTTAGGAAATTGTTTAGGTTTTCTTTTCCATGGGGCCAAATCACAAATGTGTCATCAATGTATCTTAGCCATAGTTTGGGTTTGTGGGTGGCATTAGCCAGGGCTCTGGATTCGAATTCTTCCATGAACAGGTTTGCAATGACGGGTGACAGTGGTGATCCCATAGGGGCTCCTTCAATTTGCTTGTATCTTTGTCCTTTGTATATGAAATATGTGTTGGTTAGGCAGTGTTCTGTTAGTTCCATGAGGTCTTTGGCTGGTTGGTATTTATTTTTGATGATTTCAAGAGTTTCTTTTATTGGGAGTTGAGTGAAACGTGGTTTCACTATTCACTCATATATATGGTTTTTTTAAGTTTTCGTGGGTACTTACATGTGTGCTGTTCAGCTTCCTTCGGGTATTATCCCACGTCATTTTAGTGCTTTTAAAGTTGTAGCAACGTTTCAGCAGAATCTCATCTGCCATCATCAGGCTTCTGTATTGTGTTTGTACAGAAGCCTGATGATGGCAGATGAGAAACGCTGCTGAAACGCTGCTACAACTTTAAAAGCACTACAATGACGTGGGATAATACTCGAAGGAAGCTGAACTGTATTCATGTAAGTACCCACAAAAACTTAAAAAAACAAATATATATCTATACATCAGTACCAAGAGAAACTGGGTTGTTATTTTTCCAGGTAATTATTTTGCCATATTTATTACTTAAACTGCTTCAAAAACACATGCTCTAAAAAGCTTTTGTGGTGGGGGCGGGGGATATTCTGAAGGATTTTTTTCTTTCCTTTAACATCACTGTTTTGACAGCCACAGAAACTGCGTGACAAGTTTGATAGCTCTATTTATGATGCTGCGTTATCCTGCAACAGTCAGAATAGAATTTTTGCCAGACTGACTACATAGCAATGAGAAATACAGAAAGAGCTCTTGACATCTTTCTTGTTTCTTTCAGACCAAAGCCAACAAAATAGGATAATTCTTACAATAACTCAGATTTCCACTTAAAAATATAAACTCTTAATCATTTTCTTGATTATGTACATACCTCAGTGGTTACTTTTTCACTGAGGAATCATGGACCACCATGATATTCAAATGGCAAACATACAAGAGGGAAGAAACAAGTAGAAACTGTGGTGGCTCAATGATTATGAGCTGTGGTGGTGCAGTGGTAAGGATACAATATTGCAAGAAGCTACTTTTGCTGACTGCTGCCTGCATTTCAGCAGTTCAAATCTCACAAGGCTCAAGGTTGACTCAGCCTTCCATCCTTCCAAGGTTGGTAAAATGAGGATCCAGATTGTTGGGGGCAATATGCTTACTCTGTAAGAGAGGGCTGTAAAGCACAGTAAAGTGGTATATAAGTATAAGTGCTATTGCTATTAGCAATATTGCAAGCTAACTCTGTCTGCTGCCAGGAGTTTATTGTTTTTTTTTTCTTCATTTGAATATTTTAGTAGTTTATCAAAATAAAAATAGAAAGAAAATAAAAATAATGGGAAACCAGAAGGAAAAGGAAGAAGGAAAGAGTATGAAGTTGAATAAGGAAATGAAAGTTCCTTCTGTTAATAAGCTGAAAAAAAAGGCAATCCATAAAGAAAAATATATCTGGGTGTCAGTCATCAGCCATGTTCACAGGAGGTCTGCCAGCACTTTGATCCTGACTAGTTCAAGGTTAGCCTTCCATCCTAAGGTCGATAAACTAAAAATCCAAATTGTTGGGGACAATATGCTGACATTTGTGAACTGCTCAGAGGCTGTTGTAAAGCATTATGGAGCAGTATATAAGTCTAAGTGCCATTGCTATTGAAGTGCAATAGCCAGAATTTTAATTATGAAGAGGACCAGGGGTGGGATTCTACTGGTTCTCATCTATTTGCTAAAACCTGTTGTTAATTTTCTGAGCAGTTTGGAGGACCAGTTGTTGGAAGAAATCTCCTTTTGTTTTTTTTCCATTTTACAGGGCTAATCCTATAAGGAAGGCAGAAAGGAAACATTCTGGTGTTGTTTGTAGTCTAATCTTTATTGCCCTGCTTACAGAAACTGCCTCTCCATTAACCCTTATTACACTCTTGGCCTAGACTTCCTGTCTCCAGAGCTTCTGGGACTTGACTTTCTTAGAGGGGAAGGATTGTTGGAAGAAAATACCTGGAAATACTTTCAGCCAGGATGCAATGATCAGCACCTTGAAAAAATAATTGAATAATGAAGCAGAGCTGCCAGAAATGACAAGGAACCAAGATGAGTGACATTCAGCAAGGGTTCTTGGCTAGCTAGAAAGATTGACATTCAAACATGAGTTTACATACCCTTTGGTATAAAACTAGTTTTTGGTGGAGTTTAACTTTGTGCTTGGTGTTTATTGATGGGATAATTTTGCCTATTCATCTTTGTTGGAATCTATGTTCCTAAAAACAAACTGGGTTGAGAAAACTGACTAGTTCCTGTGTCTATTTGTACTGGTAATTGGTTTAACAAGCAACAGCTATTGTTGTGATTTAATTATTTGTATTGTGTTTGATTTTTTTCCTGCAGAATTAACAGAAATTAATGTTAATATGCCCTGTTTTGAAAATTAAAGTCACTATGGACACAGTTATCCACAGGAACTAACAATTTCATCAGAATGAAATCACAAGGTTGGGGCCTTATTTATTTTTTAAATTATAATAACCCTGTTTTAGGGCTTATTGTGTTATTGTCATATCTTTCCATCTCAAGAGACCAGGAAGCCATTCTATTACTTTCATTGAAAGAAATCACTTCAAAGGCCACAGAAAGGATTTGGGGCCACCTGCAGTGTCACAAATCTGAATTAACCAATCTATTTATACCATAGCTGCTTTGACTTGTTCAGAAAAAAGTAAGATGATGATTTGTCCTTTGAGAGAGAGAAAAGGGCAGAAATCCAAATGTGACCATAATCCTATGGCAAAATAGCTAAACAAGCCATCACTTGTCGTGTGCTATTCCACATTATAAACTACTGCAGCAGCTGGAATACTCATTTAACTTAAAAGAATAAACAGAGAAAGAATGATGGTAAAGCACTGATATCATGATATATTACATGGCTGCAAAAGTCACGTAGAAAAAGAATGAAAACTTGCTTCATAATTGTTGCAGGCATTATTTCAATTTGGCTGGTCTTAAAATGGCTCAATCAAAATTAGCAGTAATGATTTACTGTACTCTCAGCATTTTAGCATTTTTGCATATGAAATAACTTTAGCGCCAGACATAAATATCTAATATAACCACATTGGAATAGTTTACAACATTATCACACTGTGTAGATATTGCTATTTGTGTGATGATGTCATTTTCTTTCCCTTGCCCACTCTTGTAGATGCTCATATTTTAGAAAAGTTTTACATTAGAAATTTAGCCCATATAGTTACAAGAAGCAATGGCCTTGAACAAAGCAGTATTTTAGGTAGCTATAAACTGAAAAGGTTTTCAAAGTTTTGCTTTGAAATGGTAGAGAACAACTCATTGTAAGACATATACACCCCAAAAGAGGAGGGAACATCACACGATAATTAAAATAATTTGACACCCATAAAATTCATCATGTTCTATTATTTGGTCTTCCTTCCATGAGAAGGAAATGCATAATTTAATGCAAATCTGATAGTTCAATAAAACCTTAAATACCATCCATAAATTCATCTAGTGATGACATAGAAAACTCACATTCTCAATAAATAGTTTCCACTTCACCACAGTAGCAGATGTTTTGATAAAAGTATGATGAGTGGCAAGCTGCATTGCTTCTGTTCAGTTCAACCACAGTGCTGAATCTGCTCTTATCACTGTGTACAGAAATGCTTGTGAATTCAATTGGATCCCCTTATTTGAAAATATTGCAGAGATTTATACAGATATTTGCAACTAAAGGCCCTGTCACACTGCCCAACGGATGCAAAATGGACACAACGGACGAGCAAAATGTTCCATCTGTTGTTATCCGCTCTCAAAAAGGGAAAAAAATTGCATAACCAGAGCAGATAACACGGACGCAGGGAGGACGAAGAGCAATGGAAAGCGGATGCAGAACGGAAGCCCAGTGGATGGAAGCGGATGAGAGCGGATGGCACATCCGCTGGGCTTCCGGGGGGCCTCAGCAAAGTGGACGCGGAATGGATACAGCGGATGCACAGCGGATGCACAGCGGATGAACAGCGGATGCACAGCGGATGCACAGCGGATGAAGCGGATGCAAAGCGGAAGCCAAGCAGATGCACAGCGGAAGCCTAACGGATGCCTGGCGTTAATTGCACATGCGGGGGGGGGTGCATTGCATAAGCCATGCAGATATAAAGGGAAGCAGCTCGCACGTGGCCAGCATTCAGAGGAAAGACCTGCTGCAGGATACATCGAGTCCTTGCCTGCCCTGCCTGCATGCCTGCCTGCAAGCCTTGCTGCCAGCCTCCCTGCCAGCCTTGCTCTCTGCCTGCCTGCCAGCCTTGCTGCCAGCCTGCCTTCCAGCCTCCCTGCCAGCCAGTCTGCCTGCCAGCCTTGGTGCCAGCCTTCCTGGCAGCCTTGGTGTCAGCCTTCCTGCCAGCCTTGGTGCCTGCCAGCCTCCCTGCCAGCCAGCAACCCCACAACCATGGGGAAGAAGTGAAAGTCTCAGCAACCTGCCGCCATCCCTCCCAAGAGGGACAGGGCCACCCTCCTGCCCCCTGTCCCTGTCCCTGACTCTGCTTCTGCTGGGGCTTCTGCTGCTCGGGCTCGCTCTTCTGGTGCTGAAGCTTCTGCTGAAGCTGCTCCTGGCGGTGGTGCTTCTGCTGCTGCGTACTCTGCTGAAGCTGCTCCTGGTCCTGCTGGTCCTGCTGGTCCTGCTCGTACTGCTCGTGCTCCTGGACTTGCTCGTACTGCTCTTCCTGCTCATACTCCTGGTCTTGCTCATCCTGCTCGTCCTGCTCGTGATCCTGGTCCTGCTTGTGCTCCTGGTCCTGCTGGTGCTGCTGCTGCTGGTGGTGGTGGTGCTGCTGGGGCTCCTGGGGCTTACTCTGCTGCTTCTGACCTTGGTCCTGCTGATCCTGCTGCTGCTGCTGCTGAGGATGGTGATGATGATGATATGATCCTGCTCCTGCTGCTGCTGCTGCTGCTGCTGCTGCTGATGATGATGATCCTGCTGGTGATGATGATGATGATGATGATACTGCTGCTGCTGCTGCTGGTGGTGGTGGTGGTGTGGAGGAGCAGCCCCTACCACCTGGGAGCCCCTCTGATGAGGGCCCATCTGGTCCTGCCAAAGGGAGGAAGAGGCGGATGCGGGGACGGGAGAGGAGGCAATACTTCATTGAGAAAGAACACGAGGATGAGGTGCTGGAGTGGCTGAGAGAGAATGACTATCTGTGGCGGAAGGGACACCAGCTGTACAGGGACACCAAAAGGAAGCAGGCTGCTTGGAGAGAGAGGGCGTAGAGTATGGGTTACACTTCGGAGGTGCTCCTTGGCTGGTGGAAGCACATGCACACCTGGTACGGGAAGCTGCACCTGAAGAAATCTGCCCAGGCCACAGTTAAGCTGACGGACAGAGAGACCTATGTCATGGCCAGGTGCAGCTTCCTGGAGGGTGAGATCCGCCACCGAGGAGCACCAGGAGCCCCTCTGTCTACCCTCTCTCTCCGGCAGCCTGCTGAGAGCCAGTCCTCTTCTGGCCGAGAGTCAGTCCCTGTCTCCATGCAGGTTTCTGTAGAGCATGCCATGGCGGAGAACCCGCGGACAGGTGTTGTAACTGTGGTGGAGTGCATGGAGGACTCCCTGGTGTGGTGGGAGAAAGGAGACATTGAGTCCACCACAGTCGTAGCCGCATCCACCACCCCCAGTTCCGCCTCCACAGAAAGGCAGAGAGCCAGACAGCAGGAGGGGCAGAGCCACACTGTCCTCCTGGAGATCAGGGACACCATCCGCACCAGTATAGATCTCCTCTCTCAGCTGGTCCACACCGACTCCTCATCCTCCAACCACAAGCCCTTCCTCACCTATGTCAACCAGACCCTCAAGAACATGGAGGAACCCCAGTACCAGGTGGTGAAGGACCAGATCACCGAGCTACTTCACAACCCTCCAGATCCAGAGGAACCTGCTCCCACCCACTCCAGGTCTGCTCCTCCACCCCAGGTGATGTCCCTCCCATTCCAAGGCTTCCCGCAGCCCCTCACCTACCAGGGCTATGGCTACCAGGAGGTCCAGCAGCACAGGCAGCAGCCCTTCCCAGTCCAGGCACAGAGTCATCGGACGACACCGTTCCCACCGGTTCCACTGATGCCACCGATGCCACCCACGACAATGATGCCACCGATGACAGCGATGCCACCCATGCCAGTCCTCACCCAGCTGCAGACCAAACAGCCCCACTACACAACTCCTTCATCCACCCCACAGCCAAACCCGGCCTCAGTACATCTCTCATCAGTACTGGGGCTGACACCCCATGGCATGGAGGAAGAACCTCTCAGCATCGCGGGTCTGAGCAAGCTGTCTGAGAGCTTCCTCAACACACGGTCCCTTGTTGTCCTCTTGGGGCCAGGCACCCCAATGATGATACAGACCAGCACTCCAGCACCACCCACCTCCACAGCACCTGGACCCTTCACCCCTGAGACTGGGCACACCTCTGAGTGATCAATAAGAGTGCCAGAGACTGGGTAGCTGGCTACCTGTGGACTTTATTTGGACACTTGACTTGGGTCATTTTTGTTTTACAGCTTGTTGTTCAATAAAGTTTATCTTTGATTCACACACTTGCTTCATTTCTTTTTTTGTAAAGAAAAAAGAAACGTCTTGGTGGAAACTTTTGGAATTGGTTTAAGCCTTTGCATGCTTGTGGGATGAGTTAAGATAGCAGTGGGGTGGGCAGGGATACCTTTGGGATGGGTTAAGATAGCTGTGGGATAGATAAACCTCCAGTGCAAGCATAGTGGGACTGTATGGTCCACCCTCCCAGGTGCCACAACTTTGGCCCTTCATTAGTAAGCATTGATCCACACATTTGAACATAAACACAACTCTTTATTAAACGCCCTGTTCATTGTAGGCCCACCCAACATACATGGCCCAATCTCATCCGTGTGATGAGACAGGCTGAAGGAAGCATCCATTAATCATCTATCATCCTGTCTTGCCACTCCACTGTTCCAGCTGGGGAGTTGCACCAGTGTCTCAGGAGGTTGCGCTGCTTCTTCCCTTCACATGAGGCTCTGTTGGGGCCTTGCACATCCTGAGTGTCTATCAGGGTTCGCCCTTGCCTCCATTCCCCAGGCTCCATGTCCCCATTGCCTTGCTGGAGGTCCATGAGCCTGTACTGCAAGACTGGGTAGCGGGTGCACATGAGATTGTGCAGGATGCAGCAAGCTTCCACGATCCTCCTCACAGTCTCTGGGCGATGCTGCATGGTGGTGAGAAGTACCTGGAACCTGTTGGCCAGGATGCCAAAGGCGTTGTCCACCACCCGCCTTGCCCTGGACAGTCTGTAGTTGAAGATCCTCTCTTCACGGGTGAGGCATCTGGAAGTGTAGGGCTTCATGAGGTAGGTTCTGAGGGAGAAGGCCTCATCCCCCACGATGAAGTAGGGCACATCTTGCGTGTCATTGGGCAGGGGGTCTGGATCTGGAAAGCCCATGATGAGGTTGCCTTCCAGCCCCTCCTTGAGTTGACTGACGTTGTATACCTGGGCATCTGAACATGAGCCGCTGCCTGAAGCATTGATGTACATGAACTTGTAGTCAGCATCAACCATGGCGAAGAGGACGATGCTGAAGAAGCCCTTGTAGTTGAAATAAGTGGACCCCGACTTGGCTGGCGCTTTGCAGGCCACGTGCTTGCCATCTATGGCTCCAACGGTGTGTGGGAAGTTCCACCTCTGATACACTGCTCTGCAACTTTCTTCCATCCTTCTTTAGTGGAGGGGCACTGGAGGAGCTCCTTCAGGTATTCTTCGATGATGGCCTGCACCACTTCTCTGACCACAATGCTGATGGTGTTGGGTGGCACCCTCCAGCTGTACTGCATGCTTTTGTAGGTGGTCCCTGAGGCCAGGTGGCGCAGAGTGAGTGCCACCTTGAGCCCAGGTTCCAGGCTGGGCCGGAAGTTGGTGTTTGCCTTGGTCAACCTGGGTGTCAGCCGCTGCACAACTTCGTCAAACATGGCTGGAGCCATCCTCATGAAGTTCTGGAATGCCCGAGTGTCTTCGTTCCTGAGCTCCACCATCAGCTTGTTGTACAGTCCGTACTCTGCTCTTCTGGTGATCCATCTTCAAACTCAGACGCTTCTTGGCCGCCTCTTTTTCTTCCCGTAGTAGAGTTCACAGAGCCTGTAGATGGCTTTGCACTGTTGCAGAAGGATGGTGGCTGCCAAAAGGACTGTGTTACGATCCACGGTGGACATAGCTGGATGCTGTGGAAGAGCAAGAGTCAGATGAAGGCTGCAGAGGTCTGCACAGCTAGGCTGCTGGTCTGAAAGTGAGATGCGGGTGAGTTGCTCCCCCTTTTTATAGGCAGTATAGGTGTCCCTTTGCATCCTCTAGGCATCCTCTAGGCATCCTCTAGGCATCCTTAATATCCGAGATAGGTCCCCTCTGCGAACGTTTTTTCCATTTTAAACACTTTGTTTCTGTGCTGCATCCATTCTGCATCAGTTCTGCGTCCGTTCCGCTTCCTCCCTGCGTCCGAGTGGATGCGAGTTGCGCGGATGCCTAGCGGATATAGCGGATGCGTAACGGATGCAGAACGGATTCATAGCAGATGTGTAGCGGATGCAGAACGGACGAATTGGATACATTTTCCGTGCAAAAGTTTTGAGCAGCTCAAAACTTTCTGAGCGGATGAAACGTCCATAAACGGATGCTGGACGGATAGAGAGGAAGCAAAACTGAGGCAGTGAGTACATTGCATTTTCCAACGGATGGCAAGCTTTTCTGTCCGTTTTACATCCTCTTTGCATCCGTTGGTGCAGTGTGACAGGGGCTTAAAGTAGGAAGGAATAATTTCCTCAATATTTCTGTTTCCTATTGCTAAGTATATATAGAGATAGATAGATAGATAGATAGATAGATAGATAGATAGATAGATAGATAGATAGATAGATAGATAGATGATAGACAGACCGATAGCCAGATAGGTAGATAGGTAGATAGGTAGATAGGTAGATAGGTAGATAGGTAGGTAGATAGATAGATAGATAGATAGATAGATAGATAGATAGATAGATAGATAGATAGATAGATAGATCTGGTTTTGCTGATATAAAGACTCCTCCAAATTGAGCACCCTCTGAATGTATTTCAATTTTCCAAATTTCTTCTCTGCATGATTTTTGTGAGGAACATTGTAGGTTAAAATATATATACTTTCATAAATTAGGGAAATACATTTTGAGAGAACAAAAAACATAATACACTGATCATGATCAAAATGAATTTTGTTCTCAAAATAATTATTTTACAAAAAAAAAAAAACAGACTGTATGTTCACCTGCAAACTGAATAACTGCATATTCTGTTTTTTATGCTAAATTCATATTTATCACAATCAATCCATTATGTTTTTTGTTATCTCAAATTTATTTCCTGATTTATGAAAGCTTGCTTTTGAGTATGGACTTGCTTAAATTATAAATCATCATATCTGCAATAAGCTGTATCTCTGGAAAGAACTCATAGGCATTGCTTAAAGAACATCAACGTATTCCACCAATTTCCAAACCCAAAATATTTGTAAAACATTGATTTTATTACTGTTATTATGATAATTATTGGGATAATGATAATATGATAAGTTTATAAGTTTACAATAACATTTGAAGTATAGAAAATGGGGAGTCTTTAACAGCTGCCAAAGAATAATTAAATTTCAAAGGTGTTTTTTTAAAGAAAATTAAAATGGAGATTGTAGTAATTGAAGGTAACAAGATGATATATGTTGAAGAGCTACAGTTCCACACTTTGATTTTGCTGGTTGTGTGTGAAAATTCTTGTTGCAAATATTGACCTTCAACTCATTCAACTCAATGGTTCTGACCTAGGCTTCCCCAAAAAGCACTATGCAGACTCTTTGTCCAGTTATTAAACGAAGGTGATTTTCTTGCATTTACATGCAGCCAAAGACCTGGCAAACAGTCTTCAAGGGTGTAATTAGACACACAGACTTTATCTAGCTTGGAGCATTGCCAAATATATATTTTTAAACACAGTGCTGACAAGGAAGGACTCAGAACAGAGTCTCTGAAATGCAGACAGATCTTCACACTGCTGCAACAATCAAATTGTTTCCTGCAAAATCCCCCTCCCCTTTTGCTCCTCTTTTAATCCCTATAGGAGAGGCCATTCAGCACCTGTGACTTTACTCCCACATTGACCCTTAGTTCATAATTGTTCTTTTCTTTTGACAGTTCTGCACATGCACAGGCTGGGAATTGGCTCCAGCTGCTCCCTCGCCTCATTGCTGTCTCACTCTGAAGGCAGCTGATAACTGCCAGACTGCCCTGGCCCATCTTTGTCTCTGACACAGAGCCCTCATCTGAGACTTCCTCAGCCTCCAGGACTGGCCCATGTTCCTCCCCAACCTACTCACTGGCTGACTCTGCTGCCAGCTCCACCAGCTGCTGGTGGGCCACAACAGGTACATTCTTTTAAGTAGATGTATGCAATTTCATAGTTCACATAGTCTAATGATTTAAAATCTGATTTACATCTTGCACTATGAATTAAATATAAATACATTCGGTTGTAACTGTTTATTTTAATCATATTTGCCTAATTTTCTCTATATACTTTTGTACTGAAATATTTTCAGATTTTCAGTGTCTAATACATTGCCTAAATAAACCTAGATAAATTTTGCATAATTTGATTTAAAAAAATGTGTTTTTTTGGGTAATGATACAATCACAACAGGTCCATTTAAATAAGGACTTATTTATATTCAAATGTATTATTTCTGTGGTGTTCATCTTCAAACTAATCAATGAGAAGGTTGCCCCATTTAAATATTTTGGAAGTTTTTCTCTCAGCAACTGAACAGAGAACACTATGATGAAAAGGCTGATCTACAATCTAATATAAATATTCAAAGAACGTTGTTGTGGCTTGTGCCAAACCAACATTGTAAGCCTATGTCAAAAGAGTCAAATACTAAACCACCGACTTTATTCAAATGACCATAATTCATACTATAACAGAGACAATTATGTTTAATATAGTCATCAGTTTCACCACACACCTAGATCACTAGTAGCTTGTTCTTGTTGAAAAAAAATTCTATTTATAAAAGGAGATGAAGATATGCATTCCTTCCTGTCTTGTTGACAGCAAAAGTCTAATGAACTGTAATAACGTTTGGCAAGACACAGTCTCAGAGTTTTACCATCTTTCCTCTGGAATAAAATTTTAGGTGCCTGAAAAAGCTGATCTGCCTAAAAAATTAGTGTCTCTTTTAATTTAGCATTTCAACATATTTTCACTTATCTTTGGATTCTATGATTCTGCTACCAGTTTGGTGCCAAGTTCAGACTAAGACAATTTATTACCTGTGATGAAAAACAAGTGGCAATCCTCTCTTTAAATGCATTGAATTTAACCACATTATTTATTTGTTTATTTTTCTTTATTTTTTGTGCCACTTGACTCCCAGCAACTTTAGTAAAATCCTTTTTTTAAAAAAATAACAAACAGATATGATGAATAAAAGGTTGCAAAAATTATGAAACCTGGACAGGAATGAAAAAAAAAGAAACCTACACAATCCAAAGAAGCTCAACTCAATGTTGTTAAAGTCCTGGGAAAAGAACCAGCTTTTTGGAACACCAGTGGGGTACAGGAATCCCTCTGAATCTCAGAGGGAAACTTCATTCCAACAGATGGTGATACAGAGGAACCCTGCTTGCTGGGTCCTGATAGAAGGGATTGCTTTATTTAAGGAACATAGAGTACACTAACCCTACCAGATTAAATTAGCTGGTCAGATATTATGGGAGATAGATATATATTTTAATCAAGCTCTTCATTGGACATCGATTTAGGGCAGGAGTTGCCAACCTTTTGGACTTCAATGACCACCAAACTCATAATTTTATAAATGCCAGGGACCATTAATATAATTTTGACTGATGATGGCTGACCAATGTTGGTGGGAGAGAGAGAGAGAGGGAGAGAGAGAGGGAGAGGGAGAGAGATATCTGATCTATCCTCTCTCTCCCCCTCCTTTCTCTCTCTCTCTCTCTCTCTCTCTCTCTCTCTCTCTCTCTCTCACACACACACACACACACACACACACACACACACACACAAACACACAGAAGCAGGGGCGGGATTCAAATTTCTTAACAACCAGTTCTTGTGCATGACCAAATTTGTGGATGTGGCTTGGTGGTTATGTGACTGGCTGGGCATGGCTTGTATGTAAATATTATAAATATTTATGTAAATATTGGTTTTTTTAATAAAAAAGAGCAACTTTAACCCAAAAATCAGGCAAAAATCAGAGCAAATTGAGTTGCTCACAGAATCACAGATTCACTCAGAAATTTTTCTGCCATCAGCTACCTGATTCCATCACATAAAATTTGTTTGCAAGCAAATTCATAAAATTTGCTAGTAAGCAAACTCACAAAATTAACTCACAACACACCATGTATGTAAATATTGATTTATTTTTTTTAAAGAGCAATTTTACCCAAAATCAGGCAAAGCAAGCAGGCAGATTGAGTTGCTCACAGCACAGATTCCTTCAGAGATCTATCTTTCTGCCATTGGCTACTTGAATCTGCACTGAGTAATAGAAGCTTGAGTCCTAAGGAAGGATCGGCTCTGCTTTTAAGCAGATCTAAAGATTAGCTAGAAAACAAGAAACCCAATGGTTTCCTGCTTTCTAGCTAATCTAAATCTCTCAGCACAGCAGAACAGTTGATGGTCGGGAAAAGAAAAAGAAAAATAGCAACTTAGCAGGCAAGTTTGTCAGGTGTTAAGAATATGAGTCACCTAACAGCTATTTGGGTTAGAAATATATAAACCAGGATAAACATTTTAAAACTATATCTTCAAGAAAATGCAAAACTGTAATTAGGTGTGGTTTCTCAAATGGCCATAAGATGAAGCCAGAAACCTGGGTTGTTTAGTCTTAGTCTTAGTCTCAGCAGAGAGTGTGTCTGAGTGAGTATCTCTGTTTTCTTCTGTTGGAAAGTATTGCCGTTCCTCCATTTTTCCTAATTGACTGATATTCCTGGATTTAATGTAAGTTGGTTACTGTATTGTAAACAACATGTTTCATTGGCAAATGGATGAAAGATTAAAGCATCAGGTGAACTGCATATTGTTCTTGTATAAAGGAACATTTAACTATGTTATATGTACCTAAATTGAAATTTAATTTGTTATCAGTAAGGGCTTTAGTTAATCTTGGTTATGTAGTATGGAGTAACCTTTAGTGGAGATAACTGTATAATAGAGAAAGAGGGTAAAAGTGTTACTGCTACATTAGAAAATGATTTATATGTGATACATGATGATCAGTTGAAGATGGCTAACTCAGTTTACAACAGGGTTAAGCCACATGATGAATGCATACATTTACTACATAGACAAAATGCTCAAACAAACTGTTGAATTGGCAGACAGAGTAAAATTGAAACCGTGTTGCAAGTATTTAAACTGTAAAGTCAAGAAAAGAGTAAGGTTACTCCAGCAAACAAACTTAATGGGTTTAAGACCAAAGAACCTTTAGAGGTTGTTTTTGCTGACATAATTGGTCCTAAGAAACCTAGTTTAGGAGGTGCCTGCCATATTTTGAGTATTATGGGCCATTACTCCCAATACGGTTTCTGCTATCTTATGAAAAACAAAACAGAAATATTCCAACATTTCTTTAACTGATAAGGAGAATGAGAGAAAAATGAAAAGTAAAGTAATTACATTAGTTACTGATAATGGGACTGAATTAGTTAACAAAAGATTCATTCTCATTTTTCTGATGAGAGAAAAATGAAAAGTAAAGTAATTACATTAGTTACTGATAATGGGACTGAATTAGTTAACAAAAGATTCCAAACTATGTTAAAATTGGCTGGTGTTGAGCATAAACATTCTGCACCTTACAGACCACAACATAACTCGTTTGTGGAATGAAGAGGGCAAACATTACAAGCCATGACTCACACTATGTTATCTGATTCAGGTTTATCTGAAACACTGTGGAGTGAAGCCATAATGTGCAGTAATCATGTTTGAAACAATGTAGTAAATACAACAACTGGAGAATTGCCATTCACTCATTGGCATAGCAGAAAACCAAATTTAACTTATTTACACACATTTGGAGCTCCAGCATGGATTCATATTCCCTCCCAAGTAAGACTGAAAAGGCAAAATAGACCTAAGAAGTTATTTTTTCTGGGTTATGAGGCCAACCATAGATCGTTTAGATTCTGGGATTAAGGCACAGCTCATGTTTATTGTAGTGCTAGTGCAAAATTTCTAGAGCATGTTGGATGGGATAAACTGGAACAGGAATCCAGAAATGATATTATTATTGACACCCAAATAGTCCCTAAAGATAAAACCACAAATAGCCATTAAAGAGGAAGAGGAAGCACAGGAGGAAGTAGGAGAACAGGGACAGGAAGAAGTGGAAGAACAGGAGCAGGTGGCACAGGAAAGTCCACCAGTTAGCCCTGTATTACCAAGACGTTCAACCCGAGTAATATGACCACCCAATAGATATCAGGCTAGTGTTGTATGCCAAGTGAATACAGTTCCAAGTAATTATAGTGAACTAAAACTGTATCTTGCTAAGGATCAAGCTGCTTGGCCGAAAGCAATGAATAAAGAACTAGAATCATTAAAAAGACTGGAAGTATATGAAAATGTTAAGTTACCACCAGGTAAACATACCATAGGATATAAATGGATATATAAACTGAAGACAGGTGTAGATGGGACTGTTTCCCATAAAGCTAGGTTAGTAGCACAAGGATTTAATCAGACAGCAAATGACCATGATGAGCTGTTTGCACCTAGTCTGAAGGCTACTACATTAAGGGCAGCATTAGTGTGGGCAGCTAAGGAGAAATATATTGTAAATCATTTGGATGTAGAGACAGCTTATCTGCATGCACCGTTGCAACACACTATATATTTAAAGAAACCTTTGGGTCTCAAAAATGAAAATACTGATTATAATGATTGCTGAAATTGAAAAAGAGTCTTTATGGCTTGAAGCAATCAGGATATGAGTGGAACCAATGTATAGTTAAAGAATTAACTAAGATTTTGTAAGTCAAGGGACTACAATAAAATAATTCCTACCTAAGAAATATATTAGAATGTGAAAGTTGAACCATGGCTTTCTTCTTCTGAATTTTTTGTCCTGGCTTTTCATTGGCTATACATAATAAGAGAAATGGAATGTCCCTTCTCTGCGGAAACTATCTTCCCTCAAATTCTTCCATTGGTCTATGAATTCTGTGGTATATTTTTATTGGTTCAGTAAAATGATTTCCAATCCATCTGGATTCAGATTAGCAGTACAGTACAGAACAACTTGTGCATAGAGGAAGGTGTCATGCCCCTGTTTGAGTCTGAATCCGAGGTGGAGGATGAACAGCTGACAGGAAGTTGAAGTGTGACTCCGTTGGCTGTGGAGGAAATTGGGGAAGGTCATAGTCCAGCTGGGCAGAGCAAAGAAGAGAGAGAATAAGGGAGAAGGAGTTCAGAGGAAGACCCAGGTCCACCCCCTCTTCATCCTCGGGCACGCGGGAAAGAATGGAAAAGAGAGCAATATGGGGGCTTATGGGGGAGGAAAGGGCCCTGATTTCTTCATTCGCCACACCTGGGAATGAGAGTTTAAAAGAGATGCAAGCTGAGTGCAATATCTGCTGGGAACAAACATGAGTTTATCTTGTGTTGCCTTTGGTTATCTGTGTTTCTGGCATCCTCTCAGCCATGTTGAATTACTGCCATTCTGTCACATCTGGAATTCTTTCTCTTTCCCTGCCAGACTAATTACCTCATCTTGCCTTGATTGGATTTATAGTTACAGTTTTTGTTGACCACATTTTGGACTTGATTCTCTGCAGCCAAAGGCTGTTTCTGGGAGAGTTTTTCTCCAGCCTAGAAGATAACCAGGATATTGAGGGCAAATTTGGAGCTAATAAAGAGACTCCTACTGATTATCTGACTGTGTTGCCTTTGTGCCATGCCCAACGTCATCACAGAAGGAAATTGGTGTGGGATCATATCTTCAGTTTTGAAATTCTATCATAGTGGCTGTATTTTGTTTGCTTCCCCTTCCCCCCCACAAAAAAAAAAAAAATCTCCCTGACCTTTATTCCTCTTAAGTGAACCTGAAGTCACTTTTACAGTGAGAATTATTTGCTGTTTTCCTTTGGGGAAAACTGAAAAAAAAAACTTTGCTAAGAATACTGAAAAGTCATCTTATACTGCACTAAAATAAAGGTGTACTATAGAAACCAGCACGTAGAAATAAAGCTCAATGACACACTGCAGAATAAATTCAACAATCTTTAGCTTCCATTAGCTGAGATAAGGGAGGAATGCCAGGATTCTGGCAGCTGCTTTTCTGCCTCTCTACCTTCACCTTTATCTCCTGTAGTCTGTTTTACCCATATGAATTAAATACACTAAATGATTAAAATTTAAGAAACAACATTTCTTAAGAGAATTTAAGATAATTAAGAAGCTATGTCTTTTCTATACTGATTGATAAAATGAGTTGGAGTTGCAGTCTAAGAAATATTTGTATCTTTTATAAATTTGTGTTATCATCTATTCTTTTTCTAAATTCCATGAAATTTTCAGATTTCAAATTTGTTAATGCCTCTAGAGATTTTGAAAAGGGAGTTAATGTTACTTACAATTTCACCTTTTCAGTTCTATTTTTAAACTCACCTAATAAAGTTAATTTTAATGAAGAATGTTATTTATTTCATTTTAAAGATTTGTAGGTATGTTCATTTCTGGGTTCACTCCTTTTCTCAGATGATGATCTCATTCTGCCATCTACTGTTGTGCAATAAATATAACAAGATGCTTAAATGAATGTCCCTTTTTTTAAAAAAAATTGAAAGTCGATAATTAAGGGTCCAATGTAAAAATAAAAACCTTTTTCTTTGTTGGACTTTGAGCAAGCATGAATCAAGCATGTAGCGTTTCATTCCTTGTTTTTTTAAAAAATAAATTTCATCTTTAAAATTACAAACAGATTGCCTTTTCTTATTTACACATCATGGTAACCTGTTTTGGAGAATGCCCATTCATATAAAATGATGCAGCTGTTAATGTTTTCATTTTGCAATGCTATGTACAAAACAAAACAAAAACATAAAACAAAAAATTATATTTCTGGCAAATTTGGGAATTAGATCTGACCACTAGTAATGATGTTTTGAAACTGATTCTGTTGGGTGACTACTGGCTACATGACTACTTCTCATAGGGAAACGGCAGTAAATAATTTATTGTTCTTAAGTACCTGCTGATAATAAAACATTTCCGTGTTGTCTTCTAGGTTCTTTAGCTCTTCTGGCTATAGCTATTGTCTAAGTGGGTCTTCTTCGCATACTTTTAATTGCTACCATAATTAGAATTTTGTGAGTAATTGCCACATTTTGTTTCAGTTCAGAAGACTAGCTGGAACAATCATATTACAAACATGTGAAAAGTTCAAATGCAGTAAAAGCATGGAAGCAAGGAAGAAGCAAGGATTTGTTTCCTTTGTCTCATCAGGCTGAACTGAAAATAAGGGCAGCCTAGGACACAGCATTCTTTCTCCTCCTAGTGTTATTTTAAGATTTGTATCAGATAAACAAAAGGTATCATGCTATTGAAAAATATGATCCATGCACTGCCTATTTTAAGGTCTGAGAGCATGTATGATGTGTCGACACTGAACATCTGTTCCAACTCCTTCACTCTTATGTAGCCAATATGACTACTCTCTAAATTCAAAATGACTCATCGTGTGTTTACCCAGTGCTTTAAAAATGTGATCCATGTAAACTATCGAGGCATCTGCACATTGTGTGCAGCCAAAATCTAGCAAGGAGCTTACTGGATCAGTACATAACAAAATTACAAAAAAAAACCAAAAGAAGATAAAATTTACCACCAAATAATTATATGTATATGACATTTTGAATCACTTTAAGATCTGAACTATCAAAAGCCATTGTTGATTAAACTCACATAAAGGTAGTTGTACGTACTCTTCATTACTATTGATATCTTGAAATTGAAAGATAGCTAAGAAATGAAGAACCTCCACTTAAAATGCTTGTCATTTTGTATGGGATGAAAACTTATAAACTAACTATGTCCCAACTTTATTTATTTAGACATGCACTACGTGTGGATGAACATTTTCTCAACTTTTCTTACCATAATCCTAAAACTCTATCTTGGATGCTATCATTACGCTTTAAAAAGCCTAACCATATAATAGTGACAGTTTGGTCCAGGGATGATATTAAACCACCTTTGCCCACTTCAGGAGAGGTGGTAGGGACAATTTGAATGAGTAAAAATTTGCCCCAATCACCCTTGCTTGCTATTATTATTATATCAAGCCACATCCACAGAGTTGATAGGGAAAAATTTGGAATTTCACCCTTGGTTTGGTCTAGTGCAGAGGTCTACAACCTTATAAGTATATATATAAGGATATATATATAAGGATATAAATATAAGGATTGAAACCTAGCTTCCTAATAGATGATAGCCGTCCTTTTTCTCGAAGCCAAGCTGCACTGAAAGCCTCCAATACAGAAACTCAGTGTTGCCAGCGAATCAAAGCCCCAAAGCAGACAGAAGAAACCAGAAACACCAATCAAGCAAAGTCCAAGACCAATAAACACAGACCAAGACTCCCAACCAATCAGAATGAAGAAAAAAGCATTCTGGCTCAACAGTAGCCTAGCCTCAAATTTAAAACTAAACGGCTGTGATAGTCTGACTCACAGATGAACTCAATACAGAAGCCTGATGATGGCAGATGAGATTCTGCCGAAATGTTGCTACAAATTTAAAAGCACAACTACAATGATGTGGGATAATACCCAAAGAAAGCTGAACAGCATACATGTAAGTCCCTGTGAAAACCTAACATAGATAGATAGATAGATAGATAGATAGATAGATAGATAGATA
>BLBF01000186.1:812144-871805 GCA_015471245.1 Laticauda colubrina | reverse complement strand
TTTAGTTTAGTTTAGTTTAGTTTAGTTTAGTTTAGTTTAGTTTAGTTTAGTTTATTGTTATTGCACTCATACAATGAAATGAAACACCATCTTCGGTGCACATCATGACCATGACCATGAAAATAAACACAAACACACATCCCTCATCCTCCACACATTGAATCGAAACCCCCTGACACCGCACCAATACTGCACTATACAGCAGAATTCAAAAGAGCTACTGCCCTGGGATAGAAGCTGTTTTTCAGCCTATTTGTCCTTGTTTTTCTATTATTCTGTACCATCTGCCAGATGGTAATAGTTCAAAAAAAGGATTCCGGGGATGAGATGGATCTTTGAGAATGTTTTGAACTTTCTTAAGGCAGCAGGAGCTATAAAGCTCTTCCAAAGAGGGGAGAGGGTTACCAATGATCTTCTGGGCAATGACATTAAACCTCTGGAGTCCTTTCCTATCTCCCTCTGTGCAATTGGCAAACCATACAGAGGTGCAGTAAGTTAAAATACTCTCTTTGGTGCAGCGGTAGAAGGTTACCAGCAGTTTTTCATTCAGTTGTTGTTTTCAGGTAGTATAATCTCTGCTGGGCCCTTTTGACCAGTGCTGCAATGTGAGCACCCCAGGTCAGTTATTGGGGAGATAGGTAACATATACATTAAAAAAAAACCAAAAAAACAAATATTCTGATATATTATACTATTTTCCTCTGTGTGAATTTAGATTTAGTTTTGGTTTTGGCTGCTATTATTCATCTCATTTCATTTTTTATAAAAGTTCTGAATATTTAAAATGACTTGAAATAATTAAGTTCAATTAATGGCTACCTTTGCTAAATTTTGCTAAAATTGCTAAAAGTTACTCAGTTTTTATTAATATTTTTGCAGATATCAGGCATGTTAAATAAGAATAAAACCCAAAATGTAAAGTAGATTTCTCTACTTAGTCTGCCAATTTCTTCATAATCACTTGCTCAGTAAAAATCTGAGTTCCATTTACAATTTAATCTAATTTTCTAATCCAAAATGAAAACCCTCTTCTTGTGATAATGTTAAAATTAATGTTCTTTTCCATTCTTTCAGAGATTTATCATTTCTTTTAAATCATTTAGCCTGAGTTCTATACAGAATGCTTCTGTCAGTTAATTCACTTAATCCTGGTTACACAAAAACTAACACAGGGAATGTTTTTTCTTCTTCTATATCTTTATCCTTGGTCAAATTATAGTTTTATATCATTGCCTTTGATCGGCCAATAATGTTTTTGAATGTGTGTAGTCCTTAAGTTTAATTAACCAGATGTAATCCAGATGCCTACTAAATGTATATGGCAGGAAATTCTTTGCAGTCCTGTTTCCCATGCATCATTAGTTTATGATTACTCATATTTGTCATGTTTTTACCACCAAGGTTGCCCTTTTTTTCTCAGTATTTTGCAGGTATGTAGATTAAGTTAAAGCCAGGTAGTTGTAGAGTTCTCTGATCATCATGAACACTATCTTGCATTATATATAACTATAGTAGGTACCAGAGAGAACTACTTCTCAAAACAATTAACAGAACAAGCAAGTACTGGACATTTTTATTAATCTATATATTTTAATAATGTGTTTGCTTCTGGGACATTTAGATAATATACTATATGTTAGATTGTCAGGCACAAATAACTAGACTTAAATTTGGTGTCATGCTTAGGACCTATTCTGCAAAAACTAGCTCTTTGAAAAAGAATACAATTCTGGGAAAGTAAAGGAAACATAAGAGAAAGAGCAACAGCAGGGTAAATGAGTCAATTATAATTTCAATAGACATACCATTTGAATACTTGAAGGATCAAGTTAGGGTCAGACTATCATAGAGAAAATCTATGTAATCACTAGGAGTCAACAGTGACCTGATGACATATAATCAATCAATTATCAACAGATTTAATTGGATCCATCATCAGGGAAAATGAATTATAGTTCAACAAATAGTGTTGTCTTCTTGGAAGGCATCGAAATAGACAAGAGTGTGAAAGACTACATAAAAGCCAAAGATTATACAAAAAATATGCCATGACAATATGTCATCACAAGTTCTGCATATGCAGCTACAGTGAGATGGATTCTATTATGCTGTGAATATATTAAGAATGTATATGAATAATATAACATGACAAAATGTATTTTTCTTCTGATTGATAATCTATATTCTATGTTCAAAGTGTCTTGGAGACCAAAGAACTGGCTTGTGTAATTGTATCATTACTTAATTATATAATGAAGGCTGACCTAGAAAATTTTTTAACCTGTTGCAGGTGTATACATAACTCAAACTTAGGCTATATGCACATATTACCTTTAAATGACAGCAAGTTCTATTATTGCATGTTTAAAAAAAAGGTGTCATAGCTTAGGCTCTTTTGCACATGTATTGATGAATTAAAATACAAATAGTTTTCCATTCAATATTTTTAATTTCATTTTAATCAAGTGGCTGTAAATGAGTATTAACAACTATTCAACTATTAGTCCCAGAAAAAGTTTTCCTAAGAAGCATATGTTTACCTAATTCATTCCACAATTTTGCAATCATTTCAGTGTAACTTGATTAATCAAGAAATATTATTGTCTTGGTGTCAATTATTTTTAAACCTAATACAATATTTTGATAAGAAAATTCATCTTACTTGCAAATCAAAATAGGCAGCAGAACATATAGAGAGGACCAGTGTAACATACCAGTGCAAAGTCAATATATAAAGTGCACAAAATATAATTTGAATCCGATTGCTTTGGGCTTGACTGAGAACTTTGAATTGATTGCAGGACTATGAAAATCCTTAAAAATATGATTTACAATACGTGAAAGAATGCATGAAGCGCCAAGGTCCAAATCAACAAATCAAACACTTTTTCAAAGGATTTCATAAGTTGCTTAACCTTTATAAATTCTTCCCCAATACGCATACATGCTGAGCCACTTTTCTTTCCATCATGCAAGGCAACTTGGAATTATGGCTTCATTTACAATATTCATCTATTTTTTATTTTTAAACATGCAGACCTGATTCAATCTTCTGAAGCTAATATGTTCCTTAGAATGTAATTGTTATGTATTGAACATATATATATATAGCTGTGTTAAGCCCTGCTAAAGTGAAACTTAAGCCCATGTCACACTGGCCAACGGATGCAAAAAGGACACAGCGGAGGAGCAAAATGTTCCATCCGTTGTTATCCGCTCTCAAAAGGGGCAAAAATTTGCATAACCGGAGCGGATAACACGGACGCAGGGAGGAGGCAGGGCGGATGCAAAGCGGATGCGGAACGGAAGCCCAGCGGATGAAAGCGGATGAGAGTAGATGGGAGTGGGTGGCACATCTGAAGGGCTTCCGGGGGGGCTCAGCAAAGCGGACGCATAACGGAAAGAGCGGATGCAGAGCGGAAGCCTAGCAGATGCCTAGCGTTCACTGCGCATGCGGGGAGGATGCATTGCGTCAGCCCCGTGGATATAACGGAAGCAGCTCAGAAGCAGGTCGCCATTCAGAGGAAAGACCTGCTGCCGGACACATCGACTGCCTTGCCTGCCCTGCCTGCATGTCTGCCTGCCAGCCTTGCTGCCAGCCTGCCTGCCAGCCTTGCTGCCTGCCTTGCTGCCTGCCTTCCTGCAAGCCTTGGTTCATGTCTGCCTGCCAGCCTTCCTGCCAGCCTTTGTTCATGTCTGCCTGCCAGCCTTTCTGCCTGCCTTGGTTCATGTCTGCCTGCCAGCCTTGCTGCCAGCCTGCTGCCAGCCTTGCTGCCTGCCTTCCTGCAAGCCTTGGTTCATGTCTGCCTGCCAGCCTTCCTGCCAGCCTTGGTTCATGTCTGCCTGCCAGCCTTCCTGCCAGCCTTGGTTCCTGCCAGCCTCCCTGCCAGCCAGCAACCCCACAACCATGCGGAAGCACAGCAAGCCTCAGCCATCTGCTGCCAGCCCTGGCAAGAGGGACAGGGCTACCATCCCGCCCCCTGGCCCTCACTCTGGTTCTGCTGGGGCTTCTGAGCACGGGCTCGCTCTTCTGGGGCTGGAGCTTCTACTGCTTCTGCTTCTGGAGGAGCTGATGACAAGCACTCCAGCACCAGCCACCTTCACAGCACCTGGACCCTTCACCCATGAGACTGAGTGACCCAGAGCAGTGCCAGAGACTCATTTTTGTTTTACAGCTTCTTGTTAATAAAGTATATTTTTGATTCATACACTTGCTTCGTTTCGTTGCTGGAAACTGTTAGAAATGGTTTAAGTCTTTGCATGCTTGTGGGATGGGTAAGGATAGCTTTGGCATGGGTTAGGATATCTGTGGGATGGGTAATAGCTGTGGGATGGGTTAGGATAGCAGTGGGATAGATAAACCTCCAGTGCAAGAGTAGTGGGACTGTATGGTCCACCCTCCCAGGTGCCACACCTATGGCCCTTTATTATCAATAATAATGTAATAATTATCCACACATGTCAACATAAACACAACTCTTTATTAAACGCCCTGTTCATTGTAGGCCAACCAAACATACATGGCCCAATCTCATCCGTGTGATGAGACAGGCTGAAGGAAGCATCCATTAAGCATCTACCATCCTGTCTTGCCACTCCACTGCTCCAGCTGGGGAGTTGCGCCATTGTCTCAGGAGGTTGCGCTGCTTCTTCGTTTCATTTGAGGCTCTGTTGGGGCCTTGCACATCCTCAGTGTTGATCAGATTTCGCCCTTGCCTCCATTCCCCAGGCTCCATGACCCCATTGGCTTGTTGGAGGTCCACGAGCCTGTTCTGTAAGACTGGGTAGCGGGTACGCATGAGATTGTGCAGGATGCAGCAAGCTTCCATGATCGTCCTTACGGTCTCTAGGCAATGCTGCATGGTGGTGAAAAGTACCTGGAACCTGTTGGCCAGGATGCCAAAGGCGTTCTCCACCACCCGCTTTGCCCTGGACAGCCTGTAGTTGAAGATCCTCTCTTCACGGGTGAGGAGTCTGGAAGTGTAGGGCTTCATGAGGTAGGTTGTGAGGGAGAAGGCGTCATCCCCCACGATGAAGTAGGGCACATCTTGTGTGTCGTTGGGCAGGGGTTCTGGATCTGGGAAGCCCACCATGAGGTTGCATTCCAGCCCCTCCTTGAGGTGACTGGCATTGTATACCTGAGCATCTGAAGCTGAGCCGTTGCCTGAAGCATCGATATACATGAACTTGTAGTCAGCATCGACCATGGCAAAGAGGATGATGCTGAAGAAGCCATTGGAGTTGAAATAAGTGGACCCCGACTTGGCTGGAGATTTGCAGGCCACGTGCTTGCCATCTATGACTCCAACGGTGTGGGGGAAGTTCAATTTCTGATACCACTGCTCTGCAACTTTCTTCCATCCTTCTTCAGTGGAGGGGTACTGGAGGAGCTCCTCCTTGTATTCTTCGATGATGGCCTGCACCACTTCTCTGACCACAATGCTGATGGTATTGGATGGCACCCTCCAGCCATTCTGCATGCTCCTGTAGGAGGTCCCTGAGGCCAGGTGGCGCAGAGTGAGTGCCACCTTGAGCCCAGGTTCCAGGCTGGGCCGGAAGCTGGTGTTTGCCTTGGTCAACCTGGGTGTCAGGCGCTGCACAACTTCGTCAAACATGGCTGGCGGCATCTTCATGAAGTTTTGGAACACCTGAGTGTCTTCGGTCCTGAGCTCCTGAGCTCCACCATCAGCTTGTTGTACAGTCCGTCGTCTGCTCTACTGGCGAACCATCTTCGGACCCAGACTCTTTTTGGGTTGCTCCTTTTCTTCTTGCAGTAGTGTTCACAGAGCCTGCAGATCGCTTCGCACTGTTGCAGAACTATGGTGGCTGCTGAAAAGACTTTGTTACAATTCACGGCGGACATGACTGAATGCACCGCTGGGCTGCTGTTCTGAAAGTGCAATGCAGGCGAGTTGCTCCCCCTTTTTATAGGCAGTATAGGTTTTCTGCTAGGCATCCTCTAGGCATCCTCTAGGCATCCTCTTGGCATCCTGTAGACATCCTTAATATCCAAGATAGGTCCCCTCTGAGAACGTTTTTTCCATTTTAAACGCTTTGTTTCCGTGCTGCATCCATTCTGCATCCGTTCTACGTCCGTTCCGCTTCCTCCCTGCGTCCGGGTGGATGCGAGTTGCGCGGATGCGCAGCGGATGCCTAGCGGATATAGCGGATGCATAACGGATGCGTAGCGGATGTGTAGCGGATGCGTAGCGGATGCAGAACGGGCGAACTGGATACATTTTCTGTGCAAAAGTTTTAGTCAGCCCAAAACTTTTGGAGCAGATGAAACATCCATAAACGGATGCTGGACGGATAGGGAGGATGAAAAACGGAGGCAGTGAGTACAGAACGGATACATCGCGTTAACCAATGGATGGCAAGGTTTTTTGTCCGTTTTACATCCTCTTTGCATCCGTTGGTTCAGTGTGACATGGGCTTAACCTTTAGATGACCCTAACTGTTAACTCCAACTTTTTGGGAGGGAAACTTAGAGCATTCATATTTGGGTGGGATTTTTCAAGTATCACGATTAGTTTAGGCCCTGTGGGCCCAGAGTATAACTTACAGGCAATTACCTGCTGTTTCTCAGTTCCAGTTTTGAGTCAATAAATGCTGTTGCAGCTGTGCTGGTCTGCTTCTTGCCTACTGAAGCCCACTACACAATAGCAATAATCCTTGTCTTTCACATTGCTTCAAATGTGTAGTTCTCAGATCAATAAATGGTATATACAAAATTATGCCTTCTTGCACTGTTCTGGCTGCTCATCTGTCAAAACATGCAGATTTCTAAAATGTTCTGTCATTGTTATGTCAGGGCTTTTTAAAAAATAAAATACAATGTTAAAATTTGATTGGTTTGATTTGTTTATTGTTTGGTTGGAGAGGAGAGGAAGATGTTCAGAATAAACTGGTAACAGTTGTCAATATGATGGTCAAAAGATTGCTTATCTGTTCCATCTGGAAAAACGCGAGGTAGACCGGGTTCCAACAACAAGTCTTTATTTACAGTACAGTTGCAAATCGGAACATTGGCTCAAGCTGCGACAGCCCTTTTATACTTTTCTGTCTGCCAGCTTGTAGCCAATGACATTTCTTTGATTTTGCCGCCTTTGTGCGGCTTTGGGGATTGGTTCCTTTTGAACATATCCCCATTAGTTTTTAGTGACCAATCAGAATGGGTTATTTGGATTCTACTATTTTTATACAGAACACCCCTCCCCTCTTAGTTCAGTCCTACGTGGTGATGTAGTCACGCAGGTAGGTGGGGCTTCTCTTGACTCGACTGGACTTGCGCGGTTCATTATTGTTGGAGACTTCGACCGGTTCGGATGGGGTTGCTGTGTCTTCCGTCCTTCTCCATGGAACCGTCTGGAAGGGTGAGTCAGCCATTTTACTGCCGCCTAAGTTTCTTAGGCCGGCGGTTTTGCCGCTCCCTCCCGTTTCCTCTGGGCAGGTCGAGCTGGCCTGGCTGGCCCCTTCGGATGGACTCTTCTCGCAACTTTCTTCAAACAGTGAGTCTTTTATTTGCTCTTTTTGATTGTTATTGTTGTCGGAGTTTACTTTAAATGGTTCTTTATTGATTTCTCGCATTCCCCCCCCCCTTTGGCATGAATTTGGTCATGTTTTTCTATGTGTGGTTGTGTGTTTGCATTTCATTCTATGTTTCGGGAGCGAAGCTGGTCTATGTGCCGCTTCCATTCCCTGCCGTCGTCTACCGTTAGTCGGTAGGATTTGGGGCCTGTTATCTGTGTAATTTGTCCGGGTAGCCACAATGGGTCCCCGGTAAAATTTTTTGCATAAACTAAGTCACCTATTTCAAAGGTCCTGCATCTAGTGGTGGAGTCGGGGGGGTTTTCTGGTGTGAAATTTGGGTGTAATCTGTCTAGATGCGACCTTAGTTTCCTTCCCATCAGTAATTCTGCTGGAGTTTTGTTGGTTGTAGTACTGGGTGTGATATGTTGGAGTTGAGTAATCGATTTATTTTATTTTGGACATCCCCAGTGTCCATTTTTTCTAAACCCTCCTTGGTAAATCTGACCATTCTCTCTGCCCTACCGTTTGCAGCCGGGTGGGCCGGCGCGGTTAGGGCATGTCTTATACGTAGGGAGGCTAGGTATTGCTCGAATTGGAGGCTGGTTAATTGTGGCCCGTTGTCGGACACTAGGATGTCCGGTAGGCCATGGGTTGCAAAGAGTTTGTCTAGTTGTTTTATAACGGTTTCTGTTGTCGTAGTTGGCATAATTTTTACCTCCAGCCAATTAGAGTATGCCATCCACAACAATCAGAAACGTATGCCCCTTGGTAGGACCCGCAAAATCGATGTGGATTCATG
The DNA here is from genome assembly GCA_015471245.1 of Laticauda colubrina. Lineage (NCBI taxonomy): Eukaryota > Metazoa > Chordata > Lepidosauria > Squamata > Elapidae > Laticauda > Laticauda colubrina. Next base: position 863,473 of record BLBF01000186.1, on the reverse strand, counting down.
ACCAGGGGCCTCTTGGGGTTTCCCAGTCTCTTATGGGTGCTTTTGGCAGGGACGGCCTGATTCTTTGGCATTTATTGCACGAGTTTACCCAGTATTTGATGTCCCTATCTATACCCGGCCACCAAATGTAGCTTCTAGCAAGGCTTTTCATTTTAACTATTCCCAGGTGGCCTTTGTGAAGCATACCCAGTACCTTGGTTTGTAATTTGTTAGGAATAATTACCCGATCACCCCACAATAAACAACCGTTTCGGATTGAGAGTTCAGTTTGTCTGGTCTGGAAAGGTTTAAAGTTCTCAGTTTTTTGGTTTTCCGGCCAGCCTTTACCTACCCAGTTAAGTACGCGGGCAGTCAATGGGTCTTTTGCGGTGGCTCTGGCGACATCATTTGCAGATATGGGTAGATCGGGGCAAGTCTCTATCTGCAATGCTGTCATCGTTGGTGCCGGGTCTTCGTCTGTTGATGGCAATGGTGCTCTGCTCAAAGTGTCTGCATGGGAAATTTGTTTCCCAGGGCGATGTGTCAGAGTATAGGAATAGGCTGCCAGAAACTCTGACCATCTAGTCATTCGTGGGGACAGAATATTCAGTGTGGGTTTGTTTCCCGCCAAAATTTCTAGTAGCAGTTTGTGATCTGTTACGATTTGAAAAGTTCTTCCATATAGGTACTCGTGGAAACGTTTCACTCCGGCGACAATTGCTAGAGCTTCTCTGTCCAACTGGCTGTAATTACGCTCGGCTTTGGACAGGGTCTTGGAATAGTATGCGACGGTGCCTCTCTCCCATCAGGCAATTGGTGGCTCAGGATGGCACCGACTCTGAATGGCGAGGCATCGCAGGTCACCGTCAATGGCAGTGTGTTGCTAAACTGGATAAGAATGGTGTTTGATGTTAATAAGTCTTTTATTCCTTGAAAAGCTTTTTTTTGTCTAAGCCCCCATGTCCAAATTGTTTTCTTGTCCAGTAATCAATGCAATGGTTCCGCTATTGTGGCTTTTTGGGGTAGGAATACATTATAAAAGTTTATCAGTCCCAAAAATGCCTGCAGCTTGGTTTTATTCTTTGGTTCTGGTGCATCTTTTATAGCTCTTACTTTTTTTTCGGTGGGGTGTATGCCCTCTCCATCAATTAAATATCCTAAAAACTCGATGCGATCAGTCATTAGGCAGCACTTTTCTTTCTTTACTTTAAGGCCAGATTCTCTGAATTTATTTAGGACCTCTTTGAGTCTTTTTTTAAGCTGTGTTGCATCTTTGGCTGAAATTAGGACATTGTCAAAGTATGGCATGACCCCTCTTATGCCATTTAACAGGTGTTCCATGAGGCTCTGGAAAATGCCTGGGGCTACGCTTACTTCAAATTGGAATCTGTTACATTTGAATGCCCCTTTGTGAGTCACTATTTGTGCTTCCGCCGTTACGGGGTCTACTGGGAGCTGTTGGTATGCCTGTGCCAGGTCTAGTTTGGTGAAAACCTTTCCTCCCCCAAGAGAGTGCAGTAGGTGTTGCACAACTGGCACCGGGTACGCACTTTGTTGCAACGCGTGGTTCAGGGTAGCCTTGTAGTCGCCACAGATCCGAACCGACTGGTCTGGCTTAATTGGTGTCACAATTGGTGTTTCCCATTTAGCGTGGTCGACCGGTTCTAAAACCCCTTGATCTATCAATTTATTTAGTTGTTCCTCTATTTTTTCTTTTAAAGCAAAAGGAACCCTTCTGGCCTTTAGTCTTTTAGGGGTTATCTGTGGGTCTAGACTAAACGAAATGGGGGTTCCCCGATACCTGCCAGGGGAGCCATCGAAAACGTCCTGGAATTCTTGGATCAGGTCTTCTTCCCAGTCGGTTGCGGCCACCCGGTCTACTCCGGTCATCCCGATGCCCAATGGTGCGAACCATTCGATGCCCAGGAGGCTTGGTCGATCTCGGTCGACTATTGTTAGTGGTAGTACTGCGACATGTTGCCTGTAAGCGATTCGAAAATGTCCCAGGCCGATTACAGGAATTCGGTTTCCCTGATAATCTTTGAGGGTTAGTTTTTGTCTGTGGAGTTCCTTAATTTTGATGTCTGGAATTAGTTTTTTGAGGGTGTCCCATGACACCATGGATAGGAACGATCCAGAATCAACTTCCATCTCGCAGGGGCTGTCTTCGATTTTTACAACTATTTTTACTTTCTTCCCGCTTTCCGTCTGAGCGTTTCCGATAGTGAAAGTTTGGTATGCTTTCTCCTGGTTAGTGGCTTGCCTGTTTCACTGCCACTTTCTCTCGGAGAGTCTTGGCTCAGGTTTTGCTGGGGAATCGTTTCGTCTCTTTGGGCTGTAATTCTTTTTGTTTCTGCAGACTTTCTCGATATGCCCCCTTATCTTGCATGCTCTGCAAATGGCATCGAGAAATCTGCAATCGGCTTGGGGATGGTTTCCCCCACAGCCAGCACATTCCCACCGATTTCTATTTTCGCGCCCTTTCTTGTTAGCGTAAAGGCAGTGGATTTCGTCATCTTCCTCCCCGGATTCTGACGTCTCTTCGAGTTCTTCATAATGAGTGGTTGTGGGATGTTGTTTTTTTCCTCTGGCCGGGCTTTTTTCATCGTTACTTGCATTCATTTGTTTCATCTTATCTGCTGATTTTTTGGCAGCTTCAGCAGCCGAGGCTTCTGCAATAGCTTCGGCTACTGATATGTTGGGTTTGTTCAGTAGCTTGCTCTGTATGGTTGAGTATCTTAACCCCAATATCACTCGATCCCGCATCGCTTCATCTAAGTTAAGAAACTCGCACGCTCCCTCTATTTGGCGTAGTGCGGCTACAAAATCAGCGATGGTTTCGCCTTCTTTCTGGTCTCTCCAATAAAACTCGTGCCGCTTTATCAAGTTTGACACCACTGGCGCATAGTGGGCCTTTAATGTTCTTTGGAGCTCGGTCCACGTCAGTTGTTTGACATCTCGGGCTTTGCCAAAGCCTTGGCCATTTTAAAAATTGTGGGCCCACAGTGTGTCAAGAAGACGGCTCTTTTTCGTTGGTCTGAGATTTCCTCCATCTCATTGCTCTCTAGGTACAGCTGGAAATGGTCTACGTAAGATTCCCAATCTTCTTCATTGGGGTTGAAGGGTGCGGGCGACGCATTGTTTCCGGCCATTACTCATTGTCTGGCTTGTCTGTCACCGCGTGCTTCGTCTCGCGTTTAGGACAATCCCACCTTCGTCGCTAGTGTTCTGTCCGGAAAAACACGAGGTAGACTGGGTTCCAACAACAAGTCTTTATTTACAGTACAGTTGCAAAACGGAACAGTGGCTCAAGCCGCGACAGCCCTTTTATACTTTTCTGTCTGCCGGCTTGTAGCCAATGACATTTCTTTGATTTTGCCGCCTTTGTGCGGCTTTGGGGATTGGTTCCTTTTGAACCTATCCACATTAGTTTTTAGTGACCAATCAGAATGGGTTATTTGGATTCTACTATTTTTATACAGAACATTATCAGTAAGGAAAAAGTAGAAAAAAGGAAACATGAGATGGTCCTGAAGCACTCTGGCCAGCTGGGATTCCATTCTTTACAGCTCACAAGGAGGGAAAAACCATTGAAGAATGAGGGATGAAAAAGGGTTCTAGATATTAATCATATATCAGGAGTGTCAAACTCGATTTCATTGAGACCCACATCAGGATTGTGTTTGAGCTTGGGGGACCAGGGTGGGCATGGCCAGGGTGGGCATGGCCAACTCAATGTTACTCATGTCAGGGCTGCTATGGTGGTCTGAGAACTCTGCCAGTGAAAACGGGCTCCCAGGTTCTGTTTTCAGCTGTGACAGCCTCTTGCAACCTTCTGCCATCGAAAATGGAGCTAGGGTGAGCTGCACACAGCCCTTCCAACCTCCGTTTTCACTATCAGAAGTACCTAAGGCCAGTCCTTCACTGTTTCCAGGGCAGCCCCATGGGCCAGATCTAAGTACCCCACTGACCAGATTTAGCCATAGGCTTTGAGTTTGACACTCCTGCTATATCGAAATTTCCACATTCAGCTGCCTCCTCCAATGTTCTATATCATGAGGTTCTTTTTTGATATGCAAAAATATATATTTTTTTTTGTTATTTATAGTTCATATAATGCCAGTTGTCATTGAAATAGGTAGTTTCTTTTAAAACAATACCAGGCTTTTTCATAACTGTGAGAAAATTTAGCGGCACTACTAACATTGAAGAGTTATCACTGCAATAGTAGAAAATATTCTTTGGTGAAAATCAGTCACTTGAAACATTATGAGTGATCACTTATAGGATTCTGTGTCCTTATTTTTATATTATTGATTAGTAGAGGATTCCAGCAAGAAAACACAGTGACTTTGGAATTAGAAAAAAAATGCTTAACAAAATGCATTGCATATAAATGATGGAATGAAATCAATTTATGCTTATCATTCATCCTATTTTTCCTGTAGAATTATGATATTGCTCATACTGAGTTCACTTCATGCCAAGTTATCATGGGTCCTTTTGACATAACTAATAAAATGCATAATAAATAATATGCATTTATTATTTAGTAAACGGCCTCAATGCTGAGAAAGTAGTCAATCAGCAGCAGCCATCACCCTTTCTTTCAATTATTATTTTTTTAGTTGAAGCTCTGAATCTAGAAGAAAGTGGGTTATTTTGAATAATGAAATACTGTGTGACAGGATCCCCAACCACCGGGCCCTGGATAGGTACCGGTCCGTGGATCATTTTGTGCCGGGCCGCAAAGAATGAATAATCGTGATTAAAATATATATTTTATATTAGCTAAAGCTGAGAAGCCTTTTACTATTGGGGAAGAATTGATTTTGCTGGTCCTTAAAAAAGTGTTTCTGCGTGAAACTGGTCCCTGGTACAAAAAAGATTGGGGACCACTGCTGTATAATATAGCTTTTTATTCTTTTGACTGCTGTGCAACCTGTACACCTGTACAACCTGTACACCTATCGACTCATAAAAATAAGCTACAATTCATAATGTATCTCTTTTTTGTTTTTCTAAGAATCATAAGCTATTGATTCATTATTTCGTTTCCCTTTTATATGGTTGTAATGAATTATTACAAAGAAAGGGGGAGTGTTTGCAATTAAACTGCATGACCCTATCATTTAATGGGAAGCAAGTACAGAGAGAGCGTCAGCTATTTTATGTGTTGACACTGTAATATTTTTGTTTAACTCTGTCTCTTAGGAATCTCAGATTGAGTATTTCATATTTTGATTTCAAAATCAACTTTTTTCTATAGTATGTGTGTGTTTGTATAGGCATGTGGAGAAAGAGAGAGAAAGAGAGAGAGAAAGTGTGAGAGAGAAATACAAGATGCAAACCATAAAATAAAATAAACTCTACTGCCATTATATCTTAATACACCATGAAACGATAAAGATACATATAGTTTTATTATGTGAAAGAACAACTATATTTTGTCACACAATTGAAGAAGAACAAAATCACTATGCTTTTTCCTATCAGCTGTTAATAGATTGGCAATTCTCAGTGCTAAGCTATTGGTTTTTTTAAAAAAAAGTATTGACTTGCAGTTTTTTGAACAAAGACAAATAAGCTTGTTTTAAAAATGAAAAAAAACTCAACAGCAACTTTTCAGAGAACTTTATCCTTTAGGAAAAGATGGATAGAACAATGAATCTGTAGGCAGACAAGATTAACGTGTGGGTAATATAACTGTTATCTTTTCTAGTTGGGCAGTTTTTATTGTAGTGAGCAAGAAAATATTGTGTATCATAATATGGAATATTCTACCCTCAAGAAATTACAGTTCATTGGGTGATGGTGAGATAGTTGCTCTCTCTCAACTCAGTCTTTCTCACATAGTTGCAAGAGAAAATATGTAGAAGATTTGTTGAGGTAATTCCTCATTAGGAGAATGAGAGCATACAGGGAGACATATTTGAGAGTAGTGTTTGAATAATACACACAGCACACAGATACACTGTACAGTAAATGTAGGTTTTTACTTCCAGAAAGGTTTAAGCAAAGTTCAAAATAAGCAGTCCAAAGTCAGGTAAGATCAGTCAGTTTTCAATCCAGGGATAATTCCAATATCAAAGTCCAGTGTCGAAAACAGTTCAGTATCAGACTGACATGAAATCCAGTAATATCAGTCAATTAGAAAAAATGGAGGAACAGCATTACTTTCCAACAGAAGGAAACAGAGATACACTCTCTTCTGAGACTCAGACTAAGGCAAACCAGGTTTCTGGCTCCATCTTATGGCCGTTTGAGAAACCACACCTAATTACAGTTTTGCATTTTCTTAAAGATATAGTTTTAAAATGTTTATCCTGGTTTATATATTTCTAACCCAAATAACTGTTAGGTGACTCATATTCCTAACATTCTCCCCTTTTGGGTAAGACAATATATACAACTTTACATTCTAAGTCCATAAACTTCACAGCTAGCCTTATGCTGTATAGAGCCTTGGGCCTTTGTAAAATGATCTGCTATATTGTTTTCTGACATACAGTATTCTAGCTTAATCATCTTACTTTGCACACATTGTCTCACATTTAAATATCTTAAATATGTGTTTCGTTCTTGTTTTAACAGCAATATTTGAAACCATCTGTATTGCTGATTGGTTATCATCACAAATAACAATAGAATATCTTACATTAATTCCCATATCAATTAGTAATTATTTATACAAAACTAAATCTGTACATAATAAAGACAAACATGAGATTTTAGCCTCCATTGTTGACAAACTTAGATGTTTCTGTCTAATAGATCTCCATCCAATCAATGCTTTTCCCAATAATACAACAGTACCTAATGTAGATTTTCGTGTATTTATGTCTGTAGCAACACTTGCATCAGCATATCCAGTTAAATTCATTTCATCTTCAGACTCCAAATACAATGCATAATGCATTGTCTGTTTTAGATATCTTAACACATGTTTAGCAGCTTGCCAGTGCCTTTCAGTTGGCTCAGCGTTCAATCTCGCTAATTGATTAACACAGTATGCGATATCTGGCCTTGACCAATTACTGAGATAAGATAAACTATCAATCAAGGACTGATAAATGTTCTTATTAAAAATAGGACTTTGTAGGAGTTCCAGTTTGAGCTTTTTCAGACCAAAACCTCGTCTCTCTGAGGCTTTGATCTGTGTGCCACTGAAGCGCCCTGAGCCAGCTGGTTTCGGGGCTAAGCCACCCCGTAGAGCTGGTGAAGAAGGGGGAGACTGCCTGCAGGGTTGAGGAGAGCTGCATCTCTCCTTCCCAGCTGGCCATTACTCCCTTTCCCAAAAGTGGTTGCAGCGGTGGTCAGAAATGGCCACCACAAAGAAGAACTCGACTGGAAAAGAATGCAGGAGGAAGATAAGAAGAGAAAGTTTTGGTTGACCGGATCAAACAGCAAAAGCAACAAATAAGGTACCCTGGAATTTAAACTTAACAACATTTTTTCCAAAGAAGATTTTGAAGCTGCAAAGGAGAGAGAGAAAGGAAAGAATTAGTTTTTTTTTCTTCCTTTCCTTAAACTGACAGCTAAGAGACTTAAGCAAGAAATTGGAACCAAAGATCCACTTTGACATGAATAGGCATCTAACCTGAAAATAAAATTCAAAGGGATTATAAAGATTTCTGGACATTTAAAAGCTTTTAAAAGCTGGAAAGGAGAAAAAAAGAAGAATAGAAGGTCAGGGTCTGGAAAAATGGGGGAGACTGCCTGGAATTAAGGAATGGAACTGTAATTAAAAGGAACAAGATTCCTCAAAGATACATTTTAATGGAAACTTGGTAACAAAATAATAGAACCCCAGGAAGAGAAAATGGAAAAAAGAAGCAAGTAGAAACAGCCTTGGATTATTTGGATTACTTGGTGACTTTTGATTTTTTTGTGTCTAGATGACTAAAATTAACTGGGTGGTTGCTTAAAAGTTTTTAAAATGGTATCACTCTTAGAAGAACTGAAAACAGAACTTTAAAAATGGAAAGAAGATGCACAGGAAGGAAGAAGTTCTTTTGGCTTCATGTTTCAATTCTTAGAAATGGAGATCTGGAACTATGAGAAGCAACAAGAAATGCTTGCAGAACAAGAAGATTGGGACAAAGAAGAAGCCATCTTTAATGATCAAATAATTTTAACTAGGGGGAAAAAAGAAAAGGGAGGAAAGAGAGTGAAAGGTTTAAGACTAAAAAAAACAACCAAAAAGAAGAAGGACAATTTGAAAGATAAGTATAATATTAGAAAGCAACAGAAGAGGGGATTACAGATGAGAGAATTAGAAGTAGAGAGATGAGGGGGTAAAAAGGGGAGGGAGAAGAAGAGGGGGAAGAAAGCAAGGAAAAGAAGTTGTAAAAGACAGAAACAAGAAATGGAGAAATGGGGAAAAGCTATTAGGATTGTACCCATAAGTTTGTTTAGAGATAATTTTTTTTAAGAATATAGTGTCTATTTTAAGAATGGACCAATCAGAATTCGATTGGAAGTTATGTATTATATTGAATGTTATAATCTTAAAGATATACATTGAAGCTTAAATAAGAGTTTGAATGGATAAAATTAAAGGATATAAAGGCGTCATACTCTAATTGGTAACTACAGGGAAAAATTACTTAATAAGAAAAGATAATAAGAAATTGTAAAAGGACAGACAAAAGTATAAATATGATGATTTGAATTGAGATGAGATAATTAAAGTTGAGAAAATTAAAAGAGGGGAAAAACTATCTAGAAAATACAAAATGATAATGAGATATGGAATACAATATAAAAATGAATATGAAATTGAGTTTTGTGTCTTTATGAAGAAGTGATAACCTGGGACCATGCTATTTTCAAAAAAGATGTTTTAGTTGTATTTTATTTTTGTGAAAATCCAAATAAAATTTTCAAAAAAAAAGTAGGACTTTGTGCATCACTGTGGCTAAACTCCTGGCTCATTGGTGTCTTAGCCGGCTTACAAAGTTCCATTTTATAACTTTTTAGAAATTGGTTAATTTTATCTGCCTTTGAGATCTTCTATCCTCCCCTAGTTCTTGCTATCTTTAAACCAAGATATTGTTTGATTTCTCCTAATTGTTTTATCTTAAATTTCTATTCCAACAGTGAGATTATTTTAGTAGCTTCTTTTTCAGTTTTGGTGATTAATGCTATGTCATCAGTAAATGATAACAACAATGAAATTACACCATTATTTTCTCTTTTAAACAAACATGGATCAGCCATTCCATCTACAAAGCCTATCATCGTTAATTCTTTAACTATACATTGATTCCATTCATATCTTGGTTGCTTCAAGCCATAAAGACTCTTTTTCAATTTACAGCAATCAGTTGTATTATCATCTTAGATACCTAAAGATTTCCTTAAAGATACAGTGTGTTGCAACGGTGCATGCAGGTAAGCCATTTCTACATCTAAATGATTTAAAATATATTTCTCCTTCGTGCACTAATTCTGCCCTTAAAGCCCCTGTCACACAGCACCAACGGATGCAAAGAGGATGTAAAACAGAGAGAAACACTTGCCATCTGTTGGTTAACGCGATGCTTCCGTTCTGTACTCACTGCGTCCGTTTTTCATCATTTCTATCCGTCCAACATCCGTCTACTGACATTTCATCTGCTCAAAAAGTTTTGAGCTGCACAAAACTTTATGAGCAGAAAATGTATCCAATGCATCCATTAGACATCCGCTACGCATATGGGGAACATCTGTTAGATGTCCGTCATCATCTGTTACGCGTCCGCTATACCCGCTAGGCATCCACTGCGCATCCGTGCAACTCGCATCCGCTCCAGCAGAAAACAGACACAGGGAAGAAGCGAAACGGACACGGAACGGACATGCAGCGTTAGTAGCATGGACGTAGAAAGGATGAAAGCAGATGTAGATCGCATACAAAGCATTAAAACGGAAAAAACGTTTGCATAGGGGACATATCTCGGATATTTAGGATGTCTTCAGGATGTCTAGATGATGCAAAAGGATACCTAGCAGAAAACCTATATTTCCTATAAAAAGGGGGAGGAACTCACCTGGATCTCACTTTCAGTCCAGCAGCCCTGCTGTGCAGACCTCTTCAGCCTTCATCTGGCTCTTGCTCTTCCACAGCATCCAGTCATCTCCACCATCTCCACACTCCTTTTGGTAGCCACCATCATTCTACAACAGTGCGAAGCCATCTACAGGCTTTTTCACCTGTTCTACATGAAGAAAAGGAGGCAGACAAGAAGTGTCTGGGTCCGAAGATGGATCGCGAGAAGAGCTGAGTACAGACTGTACAACAAGCTGATGGTGGAGCTGAGGAACGAAGACACTTGTGCATTCCAGAACTTCATGAGGATGCCGCCAGCCATGTTTGACGAAGTTGTAGAGCAGCTGAGACCCAGGTTGACCAAGCAGAGCACCAACTTCCAGCCCAGACTGGACCCTGGACACTGACTCTGTGCCACCTGGCCTCCGGGACAATGTACAGGAGCATGCACTATGGCTGGAGGGTGCTACCAAACACCATCAGCATTATGGTCAGAGAAGTGGTGCAGGCCATCATCGAAGAATACCTTGAGGAGCTCCTCCAGTGCCCCTTGACTGAAGAAGGCTGGAAGAAAGTTGCAGAGCAGTGGTATCAGAAGTGGAACTTCCCCCAAACCGTTGGAGCCATAGATGTCAAGCACGTGGCCTGCAAAGCTCCAGCCAAGTCGGGGTCCACTTATCACAACTACAAGGGCTTCTTCAGCATCATCCTCTTTGCCATGGTCGATGCTGACTACAAGTTCATGTACATCGATGCTTCAGGCAACGGGTCATCTTCAGATACCCAGGTATACAACTTCAAGGAGGGGCTGGAATGCAACCTCATCATGGGCTTTCCAGATCCAGACCCCCTACCCAACGATACGCAAGATGTGCCCTACTTCATTGTGGGGGATGACGCCTTCTCCCTCAGAACCTACCTCATGAAGCCCTACACTTCCAGATGCCTCACCCGTAAAGAGAGGATATTCAACTACAGGCTGTCCAGGGCAAGGCGGGTGGTGGAGAACGCCTTTGGCATCCTGGCCAACAGGTTCCAGGTACTTCTCAGCACCATGCACCATCGCCCAGAGACCATGAGGAGGATCGTGGAAGCTTGCTGCATCCTGCACAATCTCATGCGCACCCGCTACCCAATGTTACAGAACAGGCTCATGGACCTCCAACAAGGCAATGGGGACATGGAGCCTGGTGAATGGAGGCAAGGGCGAAACCTGATAGACACTGTGGATGTGCAAGGTCCCAACACAGCTTCACGTGAAGGGAAGAAGCAGCGCAACCTCCTGAAACACTGGTGCAACTCCCCAGCTGGAGCAGTGGAGTGGCAAGACAGGATGATAGATGCTTAATGGATGCTTTCTTCAGCCTGTCTCATCGCACGGATGAGATTGTGCCATGTATGTTGAGTGGCCCTACAATGAACAGGGCATTTGATAAAGAGTTGTGTTTATGTTGAAATGTGTGGATCAATGATTACATTGTTATTGATAATAAAGGGCCAAAAGGTGTGGCACCTGGGAGGGTGGACCACACAGTCCCACTATGCTTGCACCGGAGGTTTATCTATCCCACAGCTATTACCCATTCCAAAGGTATCCCTGCCCATCCCACAGCTATTACCCATCCCAAAGGTATCCCTGCCCATTCCACAGCTATTACCCATCCCAAAGGTATCCCTGCCCATCCCACTGCTATCTTAACCCATCCCACAAGCATGCAAAGGCTTAAACCATTTCTAAAAGTTTCCACCAAGACTTTATTGACTAAAAGAACTGAAGCAAGTGTGTGAAGCAAAGATAAACTTTATTAATAACAAACTGTAAAAGAAAATGACCCAAGTGTCCCAAGCAAAGATAAAGTCATCAGGTAGCAACCCAGTCTCTGGCACTCTTCTCAGTCACTCTGAGGTGTGCCCATAGTCTCAGGGCTGAAGGGTCCAGGTGCTGTGGAGGTGGCTGATGCTGGAGTGCTGGTCTGAGGTGCCATTGCGGTGCCTGGCCCCGAGAGGACAACAGGGGATGGTGTGTGGAGGAAGCTCTCAGAGAGCTGGCTCAGTCCTGTGATGTTGAGAGCCCCTTCCTCCAGGACATGGGGTGTCAGTCCCAATATCGATGACAGATGTTCTGAGGCCGGGCTTGGTTGTGGGGTGGAAGAAGGAGGAGTGTAGTGGGGCTGTCTGGTCTGCAGGTGAGCGAGGTGAGGTGTGGGTGGCATCTGTGGCATGGGTGGCATCTGTGGCATGGGTGGCATCTGTGGCGTGGGTGGCATCTATGGCATGGGTGGCATGGGTGGCATCGGTGGCACCGGTGGCATACAATGTACCTGTGCCTGGACTGGGAAGGGCTGCCTGTGCTGCTGGAGCTCCTGGTAGCCGTAGCCTTGGTAGGTGAGGGCTGTGGAAAGCCTTGGAAGGGCAGTGACATCACCTGGGGTGGAGGAGCAGACCTGGACTGGGTGGGAGCAGGTTTAGCTGGGTCTGGAGGGTTGTGAAGAAGACCAGTGATCCTGTCTTTGATCACCTGGTACTGTGATTTGGACATGTCCAGGACGGTCTAGTTGACGTAGGTGAGGAAGGGCTTGCGGTTTGAGGATGGTATGTCCATGTGTACCAGCTGAGAGAGGATATCTACGCTGCTTTCGATGGTGTCCCTGATCTCCAGCAGGACAGTGTGGCTCTGCCTCTCCAATCTGGCTCTCTGCCTGCTTTCTGTGGAGGTGGATCTGGGGGTTGATGTGGGTTAGTCTGGTGGAAGTGCCCTCTCCTTGCTCCCACTGTGTCAGGGGGTCCTCCATGCATTCTGCCACAGGGAGTGCAGCTGTCGGGGGGGTCTCCATCCTGGCACGCTCCACAGATACCTGCCTGGACACAGGAGCTGACTCTTGGCCAGAAGAGGACTGGCTCTCTGCGGGCTGCCTGAGAGAGAGGGTTGACAGAGGGGCTGCTCCTTGGTGGCGGATCTCACCCTCCAAAAAGCTGCACTTGGCCATCACATCAGTCTCTTGGTCCATCAGCTTGACCATGGCCCAGCCAGATATCTTGAGGTGCAGCTTCCCGTACCAGGTGTGCATGTACTTCCACCAGCCAAGGAGCACCTCTGAAGTGTAGCCCAGGCTCTCTGCCTTCTCTCTCCAAGCAGCCTGCTTCCTTTTGGTGTCTCGATAGAGCCTGTGTCCCTTCCGCCATAGATACTCGTTCTCCCTCAGCCATTCCAGCAGCTCATCCTCATGTTCCTCTTTGATGGAGTATTGCCTCCTCTCCCGTTCTTGCGTATGCCTCTTCCTCCCTCTGGCATGGCCATCTGGGCCCTCATCAGAGGGGCTTTGAGGTTCTAGGGACTGCTCCACCACACCACCAGCAGCAGCAGCAGCAGCACCAGCAGGACCAGAGGGACCAGGATCAGCAGCAGGACCAGCAGCACCAGGAGCACCAGCAGCACCAGCAGCACCAGCAGAACCAGCAGCACCAGCAGCACCAGCAGGACCAGGAGCAGCACCAGCAGAGTAAGCACCAGCAGAAGCACCAGCACCAGGAGCAGAGCCAACAGAGTAAGCACCAGCAGAAGCCCCAGCACCAGGAGCAGCGCCAGCAGAAGCTCCAGCACCAGAAGAGTCAGCCTGACCAGCAGGAGCCCCAGCAGAAGCAGAGTCAGGGCCAGGGGGTGGGATGGTGGCCCTGTCCTTCTTGCCAGGGCTGGCAGCAGATGGCACAGGCTTCCTCTTCTTCCCCATGGTTGTTGGCTGGCTGGAGCTGTGTTTGGCAGCAGGTCTTTCCTCTGTATGGTGACCTGCTTGCGAGCTGCATCCTTTTATATATGCGGGGCTGATGCAATGCATCCTCCCCACATGCGCAGTGAATGCTTTGCATCTGCTAGGCATCCGCTTGGCGTCCGCTTGGCGTCTGCTCTGCATCCGCTTCATCCACTCGGCATCCACTCTGCATCTGTTCCTTCCGTTGTGTGTCCACTTTGCTGTGCTCCCCCGGAAGCCCTGTGGATGTGCCATCGGCTTCCATCCACTTCCATCCGCTTCCATCCACTAGGCTTCCATGGAGCATCTGCTTTACATCCTGGTTACATCCTCCCCCCGTCCGTTCCTTTCCGTTGTTGTCCACTCTGCTTATGCAAATTCGGGGCACTTTTGAGAGCGGATAACAACGGATGGAACATTTTCTCGTCCGCTGTGTCCTTTTTCCATATGTTTTGCATCCGTCGGCTGATGTGACAGGCCCTTAATGTAGTAGCCTTCAGACTAGGTGCAAACAGCTCATCATGGCCATTTGCTGTCTGATTAAATCCTTGTGCTATGAACCTAGCTTTACGGGTAACAGTCCCATCTACACCTGTCTTCAGTTTATATATCCATTTACATTCTATGGTATGTTTACCTGCTATGTTTGCATTTTCATATACTTCCAGTCTTTTTAATTATTCTAGTTCTTTATCCATTGCTTTCGGCCAAGCAGCTTGATCCTTAGCAAGATACAGTTTTATTTCACTATAATTACTTTGAACTGTATTCACTTGGCATACAACACTAGCCTGATATCTATCGGGTGGTCATGTTACTCGGGTTGAACGTCTTGGTAATACAGGGCTAACTGGTGGACTTTCCTGTGCCCCCTGCTCCTGTTCTTCCACTTCTTCCTGTCCCTGTTCTCCTACTTCCTCCTGTGCTTCCTCTTCCTCTTTAATGGCATTTGTGGTTTACTGCTTTTATCTTTAGGGACTATTTGGGTGTCAATAATAATATCATTTCTGGATCCCTGTTCCAGTTTATCCCATCCAACGTGCTCTAGAAATTTTGCACTAGCACTACAATAAACATGAGCTGTGCCTTGATCCCAGAATCTAAACGATCTATGGTTGGCCTCATAACCCAGAAAAAATAACTTCTTAGCTCTATGTTGCCCTTTCAGTCTTCTTTGTGAGGGAATATGCACCCATGCTAGAGCTCCATGTGTGTAAATAACTTAAATTTGGTTTTCTGCCATGCCAACGAGTTAATGGTAATTCTCCAGTTGTTGTATCACTACATTGTTGAAATCATGATTACTACACATTATGGCTTCACCCCACAGTGTTTCAGGTAAACCTGAGTCAGATAACATAGTGCGAGTCATGGCTTGTAATGCTTGCCCTCTTCGTTCTACAATTGAGTTATGTTGTGGTTTGTAAGGTGCAGAACATTTATGCTGGACACCAGCCAATTTCAGCCTTGTTTGGAATCTTTTGTTAACAAACTCAGTCCCATTATCAGTAACTAATGTAATTACTTTACTTTTCATTTTTCTCTCAGCAAACCTTACCAGTTAAAAAATGTTGGAATATTTCTGTTTTGTTTTTCATAAGATAGAAGAAACTGTATCGTGAGTAATGGTCCAAAATACTCAAAATATAGCAGTCACCCCCTAAACTTGGTTTTTTAGAATCAATTATGTCAGCAAAAACAACCTCTAAAGATTCTTTGGTCTTAAACCCATTTAGTCTGTTTGCAGAATAACCTTACTTTTATCCTGACTATAAGCATTACAGTGTAAATACTTGCTAGAGGGTTTCAATTTTACGCCCTGACAATTCAACAGTTTGTTTGAGCATTTTGAAATTAATGTGCCCCAGACATCTATGCAGTAAATGTATACATTCATCATGTGGCTTAACATTGTTGTAAACTGAGTTAGCCATCTTCAACTGGTCATCATGTATCAAAGATAAATTATTTTCTAATCTAACGGACACACTTTTGCCCTCTTTCTCTATTATACAGTTATCTCCCCTAAAGGTTACTACATAACCAATATTAACTAAAGCCCTTACTGATAACAAATTAAATTTCAGTTTAGGTACATATAACATAGTTAAATGTTCCTTTATACAAGAACAATATGCAGTACCTTCACCTGATGCGTTCATCTTCCATTTGCCAATGATACATTTGTTACTTGTGGACATCTTCACAAACCTTTTTTTATCCTTAGTAATGCATTGCGATGCTCCACTACCAACAACCCAAATCATGGTTTACAGTTGAATTGCTAGACATAGCTAAACTAATATTCTTCTTAGCCTTCTGTTGTTTACGAGTATTCTGTTGTTTTTCCTTCTTACAGAATCTAACTATATGTCCCCTAGCCGCACAAGAAAAACATTTCCTAACAGTTTTGGCAGTTGAAGATAAATACTCTTCTTGTGGTTGTTCCTTTCTCAGTTGGTCCCTATCTAGCTGTCTTCTTGTTTCTCCTAACAATCTTCCAGTTATGTCAGTCAATGTCAGTTTATCTCTGGGCAGTACTTCCAGTGAAGATCCAACGAGGAAAGAATGATGTAAACTTGATGCAGCAATGAAAATATCAGTTCCTTTTCATGGAGCTCTTGAAAAATTATTTTCATGATGTTTAAATGAGCTAACATATCTCCACCTTTCAGAAGACATGCTCTAAACAGTTTACGTGTGAGATATATGTGTGCACCTACACTGTCACAAACATAAATCCTCTTCAAATTCTCCCAAGACCTAGCAGCAGACTCTTCTCCATGAATTTGGACTAGCTGCTGGTCACTCAGTGTTAGTCCAATTATACAAAGAGCTCATTCGTTGTTCTGTTTAAAGTCAGCAAGTTTCTTGGCATCATTCTCATTATCTGGATCCCAAGTATTTACATCTGGTGGGTCTTAAACTACATTCCATAAACCTTTTCTACGCAGAAGTAGACTGCACTTCAAAGACCAGGAAACACTGTCCCATTCAACTGGATTATCAGTGATTGACGTGTTGAAGTGACTTGTGCCATCTTTATCAGGATAGTAACCCACAATTAAACAGTAAACAGCTGTCTGTATACAGTACTGTACATTCACACAAACTCTCAATTATCTAAGCCTGGTATGGCCTGGGCCCATAACCAGTGTTGAGGTAATTCCCCGTTAGGAGAATGAGCGCATACAGGGAGACATATTTGAGAGTAGTGTTTGAATAATACACACAGCACACAGATACACTGTACAGTAAATGTAGGTTTTTACTTCCAGAAAGGTTTAAGCAAAGTTCAAAATAAGCAGTCCAAAGTCATTCCCAGGTAAGATCAGTTTCAATCCAGGGATAATTCCAATATCAAAGTCCAGTGTCGAAAACAGTTCAGTATCAGACTGACATGAAATCCAGTAATATCAGTCAATCAAAATGGAGGAACAGCATTATTTTCCAACAGAAGGAAACAGAGATACACTCTCTTCTGAGACTCAGACTAAGGCAAACCAGGTTTCTGGCTCCATCTTATGGCCATTTGAAAAACCACACCTAATTACAGTTTTGCATTTTCTTAAAGATATAGTTTTAAAATGTTTATCCTGGTTTATATATTTCTAACCCAAATAGCTGTTAGGTGACTCATATTCCTAACAAGATTTAAAAACTATCAAATGAAATCCCCAGAGAAAAGAAATAATAAAGGAGGCATGGGAGAACAAGGTATTACATTAATTAAAAATATAGAAGAAGAGAAAGCAGATAACAAGACCTGGCAATGGCTAAGAACAGGAAAGTTGAAGAAAGAGACAGAGGGACTAATGCTGGCTGCACAAGACCAAGCCTTAAGAACAAATACATACAAAGCCGAAAATTGAGAAGCAGCAAAAAATAGACAGTGCAACCTCTGCAAAGAAGCTGAAGAAACAGTGGAGCACTTGGTTAGCTGATGCAGGAAGATTGCACAGATTGACTACAAACAATGGTATGACAAAGTAGCAGCCAACATTAGCTCTCTCTTGTATTGAAAGATCTGCAAGAAATATAATTTGTCTGCAAGTAGGAACTGGTGGGACCATAAAATAGAGAAAGTCATAGAAAATGAAGAAGCTAAAGTGCTCTGAGATTTTAGCTTTTCAAATGGAGAGGATCTGCCACATAATATCTGGAAGGTAGACATCTCAGACTTAACAATTATTAATAAGAAAGACAAAGTTCTGAATAGTGGACATGGCAGTACCTAGAAATAGCAGACCAGAAGAAAAACAACTGGAGAAGAAAACAAAAAACAAAGACCTGAAAATAGAAATAGAATGATTGTCGCAAAAGAAAGTAAAGACCAATAGTCATCGACAGCTTGGGTGCAATCCCAAAACAACTGAAGCACCATTTGAACACCATCAATATTGATAAATTCACCAGCAGTCAATTGAAAAAGGCAGTTTTACTCAGAGCAGTTTACATCCTGGGGTGTTATCTGTATGACCATCAAACATCTACATCTACCTATCTCCGGTCCTTGGGTAGAAGGATTTGATTGGTGGACAAAAATATTAAATCCAGTCTGAACATCTGGCTGACTATGAGATGAATCACAACAACAGCAACAATACTGTAATTAATAGATACAAATTCTAAATAAAAAATAAATAAAATTACTTAAAATGCCAAAGTGATTAAAAATATTTTAGCTCAATGGCACGCAAGCTCCCTTGGAGTAGAATTCCAGGATTAGGAGACTGAAACTAAAAAAAGCCCTCTTTGGTCCATCTAAATCATAAAAATGTTTAAATGACATTATACTGCAGAGAGAATGACTTTCTCCAACTGAATGATTTCCATGTGTTAGATTGAGCATCCTTCCCCATATATAGATTTATTTTGCCTACAATCATCTCCTTTGGTGGCTTTCAGGCTTCCTATCCCTCCATAGCAGCCATTTTGTGAAAGGTGAATTCCTTTCCTAGTGGTAGGCCAAAAAGACATGACATACTTCAAATTCCAAATATATTTACCAATCAAAAGGACTGGGTTACTTTAATAAACAAAAATTCTCAGTGTATAGTTAATCTAAAATTCTCTTTAGTTATCAAATAATTAGGTAAAAAGAAGAAACCATTTTCTTCAGAGTTCATACATGACAGTGTATTATTGGCCTATAATATGCCAAAAACTACACCTACCATGGTAGTTTTCCCCTTTGTTTAGTACCTAGTGTCTGATACTTAGATATACATTGGGCTAGAAAAATTACAAAACAAAAACAGATCGGAGTGTCTGAATAATGGACAATATAATTTAAACTATTGTCTAAAGGGAGAAAACAACTCTGCTAGGATCACTAGGGATTTTTATTTTAGGAATTTTTGCACTTCTATATCTGTTTCAGAATTTATTCATCAGAGTTGCATGGTATTGATTCAATTTGAAAATACATACTGAGCAGGGAATTCAAATTTGATTTATGTTAGTCTTCTTCACCAAAAAGTTGTGCCTAGTAGGAGAATCTTGACTTTTTTTAATGTGCTGAAAGAAAACATATTCAATAAAAGGACTATTTTGAGCTTCTGATTCCGCAAAAAGGGGAGATCACAAGATGAGAGTGACAGAAATAATCTTACTTACAAGCAGCGAGATAGCAATGGTGAAAAATCACCATTCTTCATAAGATCCTTGGGAGTTATTTATTTTTTAAAGGATACTTTCTTAACTTTTGAAATAATTACAATGCTATTCCATGAGATCAAGACATATTTTTGTATCTGAAATCCAGGATATTATTATATCATAATAGATAATTATATTAGAACAAATGCTTTATAAAGAATATATATACTTACGCACACAAATTATGGAAATAAGACATCACCTTTAAAATGAAAGACTACATAATGGGGCAACTGATATAGGGAAAATTATATTTCAGTTGTACTTTTGATTCTTTTACCAGTCAATATCTGGCAGAATCAATCCTGAACTTAATGGATATAATCAAATTTGTTGGGGGGTGGTGGTAGATGAGTTCAAATTCTTTAAATGCATGTTATTATAGCTTGATTGCTCAGTTTTTCTTGTATATGATGTTTTGAGAACTTGTAATGAGGTAAACAACCTTATTTTTTGTCAAATCCTGGGGGAGTGACTGGTGGGGACAGGAAGGTAATCAGGAAAGAAAAACATGCTATTTAAAATCACAAATCTTTATAAATGCCTCTTTTTATTTATTTCAAGGTTGCTGGAACAGCTGGAAATTTGTGCCTCCGATTTGGCACCAGCAGCAGTATAATTTTGAAAATCAGCGAGCCTTCTAACATCATATTTTTTTCTGACTTTTTTTTACAGAGGAAGAAATCAAAAGTACACTTTCTCCTGTAGAGCAAGTGTTATTGGTGTCATAAAGTGTGTGTAAAATAAAACAGAAAAGCAGTCACTGGGGTTTTTATGTACAGATGAATCACTACTGTTGAAGGTCAATGCCACTGAGAGAACATTACCATACACTCCACATAATACATGATTACATTCAGGGATAGGAGGTTGGGCTGAATGAGTGCAAACAGCTTTTCATAAAAGACAGCATTATCACTACAGTAATGAATTGACTGATGAACTTTCATCTGACCTGCCAACCACAGAAAAAGAAATTATTCTATTCAATAGAGCTTATGATCCGTATACAATGATTATGCGAAGGCCAGTCAGATTGGAAAGGGTTTGTTTTTTGTTTTTTAAAGAGCTGATTCATGGGTGTATTTTAAACATGAATGGAGTTTTGAATTACTGCAATAGACAAGATGTCAATAGCTATGCTGGGGGTGGGGGGGAATGCTACAATATTCCATTATTTCAGCCATACTGATCGGAAGGTGGAGGTGGCTTAGACCTAGTTGGATAAGAACTATTTGCTTTATGCCAAAACAAAATGAGGTTAATCCTATAGAGAGACTATACTCTGTTGTAAAAATGGGTATGTGACATGGATTCATACATCCAATGTTCTTTTTCATATTGTCCTCAACCTTCTCACATTATCAAACTGAATATTCTTAACTTCTTCCTAAACACATGCAGGTTGTAACTGTAGAACTATATCAGTGCTATGAATAATACTTGTTCAATATACTCCTGTGATGTATATTGGTATAAGGAGTATATACTCCCTATACTAAGAGGTGTATAAAAAATAAAATTAGAGCTTAAAAGGCTTTTTCCCATTCATCAGGTGTGCTTTCAATGCACAGAGAGGAGCTCCTGGACAACTATACTAATATTATAAGCTCCTACATTTTACAAATAAAGTAATAGGAATCAGTGAGACCAGAGAGCAAGATTAGCTCTGGGTTCCTTTACCCAACAACAAAGGTTTGTTTTTTGCGATTACCTATTCTTTTTCAGTTCAGAGTATCTTAGGCTGCTCACTAATGTCTATATTTATTTGTGTTCAGTTTTTTGGAAATACATGGATTGTTACCACTTATAAAAGAGTGTGCAATAAAATGATCTATTACACAAATTACAATGACAAGATTATAATCACCTTTCTGCAGTGAATTTGCAAACAGTATGACACAAATATAATATATAATTATAATTAAATATATATTCTTTTTTGTATACATTCTTTTTTATTATTTCAGTAATTGAAAATAGATTTTTTAAAAATAAGAAAATCCTATTGGCAATCTTTGAACATATTATGTCTAGCTCATCAGGTCATTCTTTTCAAGGTATCAACTATAATGATTCCATGGAAACCTCAGGTAATTTGTCATTATATTTTGGATGAAGTTTACTTATTTGGCGTATGGTGTTGTTATATTAGCTAGGAAACTACAATACTAACACAGAATAGTACAGTAGTTTGTCTGCCTGTTTATTAGGTCTGCTAAGTAAATGCTTGCATGCTTCTCAAGATGTGCCACAGGAGGGCGAGCTAGCTTTGAACCAGAAAGATGAGCTGGTTTTTTTTTCTTGCAACATCATCTAAAGCCCTCTTTCTTCACTGAAGCCACCTTGCAAAAAGGCACTACAACCAGGAAGGTTCAGTGCCAATAAGATTCTAGCTGCTGTATGAAGTGCTGGTTCAACTCCACCAAATCAGAATTCATTTATCTACTAGCATAGAACATGTTTTCGAGCTGCTGGGTGGGCAGAAGCTGAGGCATTTGATGGGAGCTCACACCTCCATACAATGCTAGGACTTGAACTGCTGGACCAGAGACCACTTCCAGCATCATTAAACATCTGAGTCACCATACCACATTTTGGATGCTACATCTCATCTTGAATAAAGGGTGGGCTATTTAACTGAAATTAAAGATATTAATTGATAATGCATAGACTAGATAAATGTTAATCTTTAAGAATTTTTTAAGAAGTTAAAACATTTTTAGGAAATATTTTTTAGAAAATGTATGTAGTTATCTTTTTAGGCGCTATTTAGAAAAGACCATCCTTTTTCTGAATAAGAGAAAAAGTTTCTATGAATGTGAATTAATGTTTACTGTCCCATATACATTGTATGTAAGCTTTCTGTTTGATTCATACGTGTATGACTGCTTCAGTATAATAACCATACAATTAGAAGGAAGAAAGGGAGAAAGACAATATCTATTTATTGCATAAATAACACAGAATATACAGAATTTAAAGGAAAATTATAACATTGAAAGGAAACTTTTCATTTCTTGCAAATAAAACAGTGCTTTTTTGTAGAAGGCAGTTTAAACTACTGACCCTTTTGTCTAAGACCAGCAAAGAAGACTAATATTTATTTCTGCTCTGGATAATAATTTCTGATTATCTGATTCTTATACAATGGGAAAAAAGATGCAGCTGAATCTCATATTAACATGCTTAGAATTAGGGTTAAATTTCTTTTAATAGCACAATTATATTTCCACCATTTTAGAATGCCCTTATTAACCAGGACTTTAATTATTGATGTCAGGTTTCTGCTTCAAAATTCATAGTCAGACTTGAGGGACTTCACTGAACATGCAGTTTAACTTACAATTAATTATTCAGGCCAGGTAACTACTAACAGGAGCAAAGCACATGTTTTGTTCGGAAAACACACGAGGTAGACCGGGTTCCAACAACAAATACTTTATTCTTCAACTAGTCAGTAAATAGGAACACTAGGCTGAAGCCGAGGCCAGCCTTTTATACAGGCTGGCTTGCCTGCTTGCAGCCAATGGCAGTTGCTTAATTTTGCCGCCTTTCAGCAGCTCTTTGGATTGGTTCCTAGTGAACCAATCCAATCCTCAGTTTATTTGACCAATCAGGTTTGCAGATTTGGAGTTACCCATTTACATATAGAACACCCTTCCCCTCTTAGTTCAGTCCTACGTGGTGACGTAGTCTCACAGGTAGGTGGGGCTTTTCCGGACTTGACTTGACTTGCGCAGTTCATTCTTAGTGAAGACTTCGACTGGTTCGGATGGGGCTGCTGTGTCGTCTGTTCTTCTCCCTGGAACCGTCTGGAAGGGTGAGTCAGCCATTTTACCGCCGCCTGAGTGTCTTAGGCTGGCAGTTTTGCCGCTCCCTCCCGTTTCCTCCGGGTAGGTCGAGCTGGCCTGGCTGGCCCTTTCCGATCGGCTCTTCACGCAAGTCTGTCCAAACAGTGAGTCTTTTATTTGCTCTTTTTGTTCATGTGTTTCATTGGTTTTATTTTTTAACGGTTCTTTATTTAATTCTTGCGATTCCCCCCCCACCTTAGTTGGCAATTCGTCGGTTTTTTCGATGAATGGTTGTATGTCTGTGGTTCTTTCTATATTTCGGGATCGAAGCTGGTCTATGTGCCGCTTCCATTCCCTGCCATCATCTACTGTTAACCGGTAGGATTTGGGGCCTGTTATTTGGGTAATTTCTCCTGGTAGCCATGTTGGGTCCCCAGTGAAGTTTTTGGCGTAGACTAAATCTCCAATTCCAAATTTTCTAAACCGTGTAGAGGAGTCGGGGGGGGTTTCTGGCGTGAATTCTGGGTGCAGTCTATCAAGGTGTGACCTTAGTTTTCTCCCCATGAGTAGTTCTGCTGGGGACTTGTTGGTTGTGGTACTGGGTGTTATGTGCTGGAGTGTGAGCAATCGGTTAATTTTTTGCTGTACATCTCCAGTGTCCATTTTTTCTAACCCTTCCTTTGTAAATCGGACCATTCTCTCTGCCCTACCGTTTGCAGCCGGATGGGCCGGCGTGGTTAGGGCATGTCTAATACCTAGGGAGGCTAGGTATTGTTCAAAATGTAGGCTGGTTAGTTGTGGTCCATTATCAGACACAAGGACGTCCGGAATGCCATGGGTGGCAAAAAGGATGTCCAGTTGTTTTATTACTAATTCAGTTGTTGTTGATGGCATAATTTTTACATCTAACCAGTTAGAATAGGCGTCCACAACAATCAGAAAGGTATGTCCTTTAGTTGGACCAGCGAAATTGATGTGGATTCGTGACCAGGAGCCCCGTGGGATTTCCCAATCTCTAATCGGTGCTTTGGGTGGGGATGGTCTAATTGCTTGACATTTGTTACATGAAGTTACCCAGTATTCTATGTCCCTATCAATACCCGGCCACCAGACATAACTTCTAGCAAGGCTTTTCATTTTTACAATCCCCGGGTGACCTTCGTGTAGCATACTAAGTACCCTAGGTTGTAGTTTGTTAGGAATAACCACCTGATCACCCCACAGTAAACACCTTTTTTGAATAGAAAGTTCGGTTTGTCTGGTCCGGAAAGGTTTAAAGTTTTCAGTTTTTTGATTTTCCGGCCAGCCTTTACCTACCCAGTTAAGAACATGGGCAGTCAAAGAGTCTTTTGCGGTGGCTCTGGTGACATCATATGCTGATATGGGTAGATCGGGGCAAATCTCTATTTGTAGTGCTGTCATCGCTGGTGCCGGGTCTTCTTCAGTCACTGGCAAGGGTGCTCTGCTTAAAGCGTCCGCGTGTGAAATCTGTTTCCCCGGTTGGTGTGTCAGAGTGTATGAGTTGGTGGCTTAGGATGCCACCTACTCCGAATGGGGAGGCATCGCAGGTCACTCTTAAGGGCAGCGTGTTGCTAAATTGAATGAGGACGTTTGAGGATGTTAGCAAGCTTTTAATTTTTTGGAAGGCTTGCTTTTCTCTGTAACCCCAAGTCCAAATTGCTTTTTTGTCTAAAAGACGGGGCAATGGTTCTGCTATAGTGGCCTTATTTGGCAGGAATACATTATAGAAGTTAATTAGTCCTAAAAAGGCTTTTAATTCGGTCTTGTTTTTTGGTTCTGGTGCATTTTTAATCGCTTTAATCT
Organism: Laticauda colubrina; assembly: GCA_015471245.1. Lineage (NCBI taxonomy): Eukaryota > Metazoa > Chordata > Lepidosauria > Squamata > Elapidae > Laticauda > Laticauda colubrina. The sequence continues at coordinate 838,436 of BLBF01000186.1, read as the reverse complement.
TTTTGTCTGTAGGGTGTATACCCTCTCTGTCTATTAAATAGCCCAGGAATTCGACGCTATTCTTAATTAGGCAACACTTTTTTCTTTTTACTTTGAGGCCAGATTCCCTGAACTTAGTTAGTGCTTCTTTGAGTCTGTTTTTTAATTGGGTTTCATCTTTGGCTGAGATCAGGACGTCGTCGAAATATGGTACGACTCCTTGTATGCCATTTAGGAGGCATTCCATTAGACTCTGGAAGACGCCTGGGGCCACACTCACTCCAAATTGGAGTCAGTGACATTTGAATGCGCCCTTATGTGTGACTATAGTCTGTGCTTCAGCAGTTTCTGGGTCCACTGGGAGCTGTCGATAGGCTTGTGTTAAGTCAAGTTTAGCAAAAACTTTTCCTTTTCCCAGGGAGTGAAGCAAATGCTGGACTACAGGCACCGGGTATGCGCTTGGTTGTAATGCGTGGTTCAGTGTATCCTTATAGTCACCACAGATTCTAACGGACCCGTCGGGTTTGACCGGTGTGACTATAGGTGTTTCCCACTTGGCATGGTCCACAGGTTCTAACACCCCTTGGGCTATTAATTTGTCCAGCTGTTCCTCTATTTTTGCCTTTAGTGCAAAAGGAACTCGCCTGGCTTTTATTCTTCGTGGGGCTATTAGGGGGTTTAGACTGAAAGAAATGGGATTTCCCCGATACTTGCCAAGTGAGCTGTCAAAAACGTCCTGGAATTCTCGAATGAGGTCGTCTTCCCAGCCGGTTGTAGTCACTCGATCGATCCCGGTCATCCCGATGCCCAATGGCATGAACCATTCAATGCCCAGGAGGCCTGGTCTGTCTTGGTCGACTATGGTCAGTGGTAGCACCTTGACGTGTTGTTTGTAGGCGACTCGGAATTGTCCCATGCCGACTACAGGGATTTGGTTTCCCTGATAGTCCTTGAGAGTTAGGTGCTGCTTCTTTAATTCTTTGGGTTTGATACCTGGGACTAGCTGTCTTATTGTGTCCCACAATACCATGGAGAGGAAGGACCCCGAGTCCACTTCCATCTTGCAGTGTTTTCCTTCGATTTTTACAATGACTTTAATTTTCATCCCGCTTTCCATCTGAGCGCTCTTTATAATGACAGTTTGGTGTGTATTGGCTCGCTTCTCTTGTTGCCACTTTCTCTCAGCTCGTTTAGGCTCAGCTCGTGTTGGGGAATTTCTGCGTCTCGTTGGGCTGTAGCATTTTTTGTTCCTGCAGACCTTCTCGATGTGCCCTCGTTTCTTGCAATGCCGGAGATGGCATCGAGAAATCTGCATTCGGCTCGGGGATGGTTTCCTCCGCAGCCAGTGCACTCCCGCCAATTCCTTCTTTCGCGCTCTTTTCTGTTCGTGAGCAAACGGTGGACTTCGTCATCTTCTTCGCTCGATTCAATTGTTTCGCCCGACTCTTCGTAGTGGGTTGTGGTGGCAGGCTGCTTTCTGTCTTTGGTTGGTGTTTCTTCGCTGTGTGTGTTCATCTTTTTCATGGCTATGGCAGATTTTTTCACGGCTTCAGCGGCTGGGGCTTCCGCGATGGCTTCGGTTACGGTGATGTTGGGCTTGTTGAGTAATTTACTCTGTGTGGTCGAGTCTCTCAGACCCAACACTACGCGATCCCTCATTGCTTCATTAATGTTCAAAAAATCACACTCACCCCCTAGTTGTCTAAGGGCAGCAATGAAATCGGCGACAGTCTCTCCCTCTCTCTGGTCTCTGCGGTAAAATTCGTGTCGCTTTATTAAGTTTGACACCATTGTAGCATAGTGTGCTTTGAGGATTCTTTGCAATTCTGGCCACGTTAGTTGTTTAACATCTCGGGGCTTCGTAAGGGCCTTTGCCATCTTGAAAACCGTTGGCCCACAGTGAGTCAGGAACACAGCTCTCTTGCATTGCTCTGAAATGTCTTCCATTTCATTGCTCTCCAAATACATTTGGAAGCGATCTGCATAGGAATCCCAATCCTCTTCGTTGGGATTGAAAGGTGCAGGCAGTGCGTTGTTTCCAGGCATCTTGGTTGTCATCTGGACTTCTTATCACCGCGTGCAGGTTTTTTCGTTTAGGACGATCCCATCCTCGTCGTCAGTGTTTTGTTCGGAAAACACACAAGGTAGACCGGGTTCCAACAACAAATACTTTATTCTTCAACTAGTCAGTAAATAGGAACACTAAGCTGAAGCTGAGGCCAGCCTTTTATACAGGCTGGCTTGCCTGCTTGCAGCCAATGGCAGTTGCTTAAATTTGCCGCCTTTCAGCAGCTCTTTGGATTGGTTCCTAGTGAACCAATCCAATCCTTAGTTTATTTGACCAATCAGGTTTGCAGATTTGGAGTTACCCATTTACATATAGAACACCACAGATTCATGCTTCCTTCTGATCAAAAACATTAGATGCCTTAGAGGTTTAACTATTCTTTGCTCTCTGTGTACCTTCAGGCACAGATAGAAAAGAAAGGAAGGGATCTGGGGCTTTCAGCTACTGTAGGAAGTAGCTCTTTATCTGAACACTGTTAGCATTGCTAGAGGCAAATAAAAAAAAGTTATCATCTCCTTCTCCAGCCAAAGCCTAATTCATTGCCTAGGGATAAAATGTGTTCACAAACAAATATTGCCATATGTTTTAGTCTCACTGACAGATCTTAATTATTTAGATATTGTTTAATCCATTTTTTGGCTGTTTGTTTCTATGATTATTAGAGGATCTATTTCAATACAAATACTTCTCAAATTATTGCAGCAGACAGTATTTTCAAATTATATATAAAACATCATAAATAATATTAGATCCACATTCACTAAACAGAAAGGATAATAATGACAACAGAACACATATTGAGACTAAAAGTTACAAGTCTTGGGGAATCCAGAAACAGTTTATCCAGTACTGGAAAACACAAGATGATTAAGAACTGCAGTGCAGCCTTTGCCAATAATGGATCATAGAGCAAAATGCTGTTTATGTAATATTTTATTCCTTACTCAAAAACAGAGCATGGAGAAAGATGCCAGATGTAGAGCTGGTTTCTAAAAAGGGTGACTTATATTATTAGTATGGCAACGTAGTGTCTTCTGCTCTGGTATATGTCATCCATGCCATTAGTACTAGCCCAGTGAATCATATCCAAGGCCAGAGCAGGTGTTCATAGCAGGATCCCTTACCTTCAGGGCATACCAACTGCAAGCATGTGATTGCTAACAACCTGCATCTTGTAATTAGACCATCATCCAATCTTAATTGACTGAGCCAAGGAATAACTTTATTAAGCCCAATGTGTTTCATTATTTAGCTATGGCATCCTAATAAAAACAAACTGCTATGGGATTTTAAACTCATGGTACCTTCTACAGAAGTAATACTTTCAAGCAAAATCTGAATACCTAGAAGTAGAATTAGAGTTGGGCTGATAATCAAGCTCTGAAAATCAAATTGGAAATTATAGCATAAACCAGTGTTATCAGCACACTGGGTGCCTTATCAAAAAATTTTGCATGGCAAAATATGCACATTGACAAAATTTTTATCTGATATTTACAAAAGGCAAAAGAAATCAGAAATTGGCCCAATACTAATAAGGTGCCTTGGGTGCAATTCCAAAACATCTGGAATAACACTTGAATATTATCGGCAATTGCAAATCCAGTCTAAACATCTGGCTTACTGTGTGACCAAACATAATAAATCTAAATATCAAAGCAATGTGATCTCTACATACCACTTACATGGCATTTGCCAAATGGTATCTAGAGAAATACATGAAAAGGAGAAGATCTCTATTTATTGTCTTATACATGGACAACACTACGCTATGAAGGTAGATTCTCCACATGTAAATACTTGTGCTGAATAGCTGCTGCTGGGTACAATATTGTATTCTCTTTTAAGTATCCAAAAAGTCAACAATTTTCCTATTCCTGTGTCAAACAGTAGCTGAATTTTAATAGATGAAGGATTTTTTAATCATTAAGAACAAATGGCAATATGCAAAATAATTTAGTTGATTTCAGAACATTGCTTCAGGTTCAAAAATGCAGTGAGAAGAAAAGGAGTATTATTTTTTTATGCTCATCAGGACAAAAGAGTTTTGAGAAGCAAATAATTCAATGCATAATTGTTTCAACAGGAAAAACACAGACACAACACCTGGGCATAGACAACAATGCAATCAAATCTACAGGTTAAATTTGGGAAGTCAAACTAAGCAGGTATGTCAGAAAAATTGAATTGATAACAATTGGTTATCATTTTAATTTGCCAATGGAAGTAACAAATTTGGTATACTAAACCTATGTGAAATACAAAGTGAACATATGTAAATACAGGAAAAAAGTAAGAGATATTGCTATAGCCAAAAGGGGAAAAAACATTCAACTATTTCAGAAAAAAAAACTACAGGAATACAGGTATATGTTTCTCAGTGATTTATCTGATCTTCTTAAAAACAATGCTTCTTCTTATTTGGCTCTGTTTTTTGCTATTCTTGATGATAATATCCTCTCATTTACTTAATCTGTATACACAGGTCTTTTAAAATCTTTAGGCAACACATTTGTTACATCTTTGTTAATGTGGAGCTGCTCTTTTCCTGCAGTTTTAAATAGCTCAATGAATATTTTTAGTCTTGTGCAGTTCTTTGAATTCAAATGTAAAAATTATTTCAGAGCTTTGTTGGGTATTAATGTACTATCTTGTTGACAAAACTTTCTTTAAAACCACGGTGTCTTTAAAGTAGTGTCTTTTTCTACTTTCATATTGCTTTCCACAACAGGAATGCAATGCTGTGAAAAGAAATGTTTGGTTTAAAAGACATGATTGTTGACAGGTGTTAGGTATATTTATGTTTGCTCCAACACACTTTTTCCTTGGCATCTGAATTTCTATACAGTTCCAGTATTTCATCAGTGCTTAGTACTTTCCTGCTTGACAGATGGTCTATCGCTTGTTGCATCTTACTGTATAGCAGTGTCAATTTATAAACTTATTTTCTTTATGAAAATCTGTCTGTCATTCAAAAATTCAAGGAAACAGTTTCGCTATGGTCTTTCCAACTTTTTAAAACTTCATGTAATTCTGACAGATCTTTTCTCTGGAGTATTACTACAGGAATACAGGTATATGTTTCTCAGTGATTTATCTGATCTTAAAAACAATGCTTATTTTCCTTCTTATTTGGCTCTGTTCTTTGCTATTCTTGATTATAATATCCTTCTTTATTTTCTCTTGCTTGACACTGAAATTTTGAATTCAGTTACCAATATCATCATTACACAAGTCTTTCATCTTCATCTAGCTTTGACTATTGTAATAGCTTGCTCTGAAAGCTTTTTTTTTTCTGAAATAGTTGAAAGTTTTTTCCCCTTTTGGCTATAGCAATATCTCTTACTTTTTTTCTGTATTTACATATGTTCACTTTGTATTTCACATAAGTTTAGTATACCAAATTTGTTACTTCCATTGGCAAATTAAAATGATAACCAATTGTTATCAATTCAATTTTTCTGACATACCTGCTTAGTTTGACTTCCCAAATTTAACCTGTAGATTTGATTGCATTGTTGTCTATGCCCAGGTGTTGTGTCTGTGTTTTTCCTGTTGAAACAGTTATGCACTGAATCATTTGCTTCTCAAAACTCTTTTGTCCTGATTTATGTCATCTTGTAATTCCAATTTCTCAAATTTTTACATACCCATCATTACAAACTTGTATAACATCTAGTTTGGCATTGAAACTGTTTGATTAAAACATTTTGTTCTTTATATGAACTAGGTATCTGTATAGGCTATCTGTAAATATTATGTTATTTTTTCATGAGCTATAGTTCTAAAGAGTGGTCTGGTATCTTATTTTAATGTGTCAATTGTTTGAATGTATGTGTAACTTCATGTAGACAAAATGGCCATAGGATGTTCGTAACTTTTACATAACCTTAAAACATTGTTGAAATAGACAGTGTTCAAGATTATTCGATAGAGATTTCAATTAAGATTATTTTGGAATGTGCATTCATTGTGACAATCACCAGTTAATGGTGCTTTTATTATGATTATCACAATACAAATCCCCCCTCTCCTTTTTTTTTTAACAATCATAAATATTTTCAAAAGATGTAATTGACTTTGATCACTTGTGAATGCAATAAATGTAACTCAAATTTATATCCAAACAACCCCTTTTAATATGAGTTTTACTAACTTACCCCAGTTACCAGTGTACAGGAAATCTATCTCAAACTTTTTGGGAAACAGGAGAAGAAAGAATGAAAAATAACAAATTCAGATTCTCTTGATTTTTCCCAAAAGAGATTCATAGCAGGAAACTGAAGAAAAATGCAGACCTAAACCCCTTTGAGGACAGTTGGGCTGGAAAGAAATGTGAAGACAGCTTAATTCTGCATTTTGGTTTTGACAGATGAACAGTTTGAATACAGCAGCTGTGACTTGCTTTTCATTTCTTTTGGAAACTTTGAAGAAAATGAATATATGTCTTGGCAAAAGGTTGTCACAAAGGAATCTTAGCTAAACTATGTTAAGGAAGAAAGTTTTTGCCAAAAAAATTCATTACCTTAACAAAAATCTAACAGCATATTACTGGAGAATACACTCCTATTTTATGCTACTTTTTAAAAAAAAATAAGATCTAACCTTATAAAATAAAACTATACCATAACATATCCACTGACAAAAGATCACTATTAAAGCATTCAAGCTGAAAAAATACAAATATTAAGGAAAATACTAGAAAATAGCAGACTGCCAATCAAAAGTAACTTACATTTATTATCTAATTGTACCTTTGTGGCTTTTTCATTATGGCCATTATCTAAAAAGACTATTATGAAAAAGATGGGAAAATGAGAGAATGGTGAATATCCATAGGAAAAAAATTCTGTACTTAAGGTTAGAAATAAACAGGCAGTTAGTTTGCAAAGATTCTCAGTCATTCAGGTCATAGTTGTCCCAACGGTGCTTATTCAGGAGGCAACTGGACTTTCTTATTTTTTTCTTTTGAAGAAGTTTCACTTCTCATCCAAGAAGCTTCTTCAGCTTTGACAGGATGGTAGGGAATGGAAGGATTTATATTCCTTGCAGACAATCAACAATCCTCTAAAAGAATGCAGATTACGAGCTGTCTGCAAAACATATAAATACTTCCATTCCCCACTATTCTGTCAAAGCTGAAGAAGCTTCTTGGATGAGAAGAGAAACATCTTCAAAAGAAAAAAATAAGAAAGTCCAATGTCAGCATTCCAACCAAACTGTCCATCTCAATTCAGCACTTAGAGACAAAATCCATCCAAGTAAGAATTTATTAGAGAAGTCATATTGGCACATCTGAGAAAACCCGAATCTGAATTCCCACATTTTCCCCTGTTATATTAAACTCACACCAGCCCCTTTTCTGATGACTCCCAAGTCACACTCTCCAATCCACCTCCATTATGAACTCCCGCAATGTCCAGTCACTTCCCTCCAGTGATTCGGCCTTGAGCTCTGGCGAAAGAATGTTGTTGTGGCTATTGTCCCTTCTCATGTTACTTTCATTCCCACAGTTACCCATCCTCCCTTGTAACAGTCCCCATCTGATTCAAGATGGATGGGGGATGACATCCAGTTGCCTCTGAAAAAGCACTTTTGGGATAAAGAGGCAATTAATAGTCATGTTTAAAAACAATAGAACTAAACCAATTACAAATTCTAAGTTTATTCATGAAGAATCAGTTTCACTGAGAGCAACATTGAGTATATTTGCATTGTATTTCATACTATTTTTGAGTTCCCAAGAGCATACTTCCACTGAAAGGAATCTTATCTTTTTCTATCTTAGTCTGAAAAAAATAAAGAAATAGGCGGAATGTGATGGAAACAAGGATGGCTTCCAAGACTAGAAATATAACAAGAAGTACAATGAACGGTACTGGTGCAAATTAAACCTAATTATTTTTCTTTTCTTTTCTCATGTCTTTAATTTTTTTTTTTTTTGGCTTACTATTTAACTCTTTTCTAACTTAATGTTGCCTTCTCTGAAATGTGTTATGGGTTCTTTTTTCTTACACCCTGTCTTTAATTTATTTCCTATTTTCTACTTTTGCTTTTTTGGATTTTCCATAACAATTGCATAATATTTTCTAAAAGAAACATGTGTACATATTGTTATGGTCACCAACATCTGGAATGCTAAAGGTTGCCATTGGGATAGACTTCATCTTTTTGAATATTTAACTTCTTGTTCTTAAAGGATTTGACAATTAAGACAACACATCTTTTTAAGTTAATTGAAAGGAAATGATGTACTTTAGATTCTAAGAAAAAGTTATGTATATGCAACATGCATATAACAGAAAACAAAATGTATACACATGTTTGTCGTCCATACTGAAAGCTTGGAATACATCTGTTACTTTTTTTAGTTCGCTTTTATCCAAGAAAGATTTCTGTCTCAGTTAGTGTTTCTGTTTCTCAATTAATCTTCATATAAAGCTATGAGAATAATTCAAGTTTGACTTGTTTTATGGTAAAATTTATTTCTTCAGTGATGCTGTATAGAAAAGAAAGAAAACGATTAACATATTTTGCTTCAAGGACAACTATTTTAAGCAGAACATTTTTCAAATGAGTTAATCCATGTTTGACATTTGCAAATTATCCACAAGGAAATTTTGACTTAATAGGTTTGTTTATTTGCAAATATTCACTGTGACAGATGTTTGCCCTAGGCATCTCTGCATACAGCCCATTGTTCTCTTTGTTGTGGGTGGATACTGTTTCTAATTGGTGCTTTTTGTGAACTATATCTTACAGAAGAACCACTTTTGCATTGCTGTAATTCTGTGCCCAAGGGACACTAGATTTCTTAAAAATCTTCATGAGAAATAAATATATAGCTGCATAATTACTAGTTGCCATTTTATATGCAACAGAGTATAGTCAATACATGCACTTTTGAAGCAACAGCTTCACAATATCTGACCAGAAGATATCCTTTACTGATGTTAGTTCACATTAATCCAAGTTCATTTGAAGCAACAGATTTATCAGTCTGTTTCGACTTTGTACCTTGGTAGGAGATGGCAAGTAACACTGGGCCAAGCTTAATCTAGTCTGAGCAGACACTGCTTGGATAAACTGTATCTCTATAAACTTCAGTGAAAAGCTGTGCTCTGATTTTCAAAATATCTTGCATATACATCTTTTCTTGTCATAAATCATGTTACTATAAAAATATGTTTTCATTGCAAACAAAAAAAAGGACTACCTACTATTATTTAATTTACAATCAGTGGATCTTCTTATGTCTACTATTTTCGGACTAAGAGACTGGTAATGGAATAGAAGTGTCTTGAGAGAGGGCCAACCTTGTGTCTGTGGCTGCTATTGGATTATAGACACCTTGTCAATTTACTCTGCTGCATTGGGCCATGTTGCTGAGCTTTTGAATAGACGGTGGATCGATGTGAAGTGGCATTATTTGTTATTTATTTTCCTCTGGGTAAGACACAGGATGTAAAGATGAAAGACAGGGTTGTAAGGATGCTCATTGGCCACCTTACTATATAAAAGTTCTCCTAAACCCCCTTTCTCCCCTGCTTTCTGAGTGAAAGCAGGATAGTTAAGGGATGAGGTGCTGTAGGCTGGGTGTGTTCAGGGAATTGGAGAAGCTGCTTAATTTTGCTGATTAAGAGGACCCTGGCAGAAAGTCAGAAGTTGGTACTAGCTGCTAGGTATAGTTAGAGATTTGGTCTATCAAATGGTGCCTTTAATATAGAAGAATAAATATGTGGTCAAGGAAGTTTGGGGCTAAGAATTCAGCAGATAAGCTTATTTATGGTCATTTTACATTTCTTCTCTTCTCGTGTTGTGTATTTGTGAAATTAAGAGAAATGAAATAAAAAGTACAGGTGAAACTCAAAAAATTAGAATATTGTGCAAAAGTTCATTTATTTCAGTAATGCAACTTAAAAGGTGAATCTAATATATGAGATAGACTCATTACATGCAAAGCAAGATAGTTCAAGCCGTGATATATCATAATTGGGATGATTATGGCTTACAGCTCATGAAAACCCCAAAACCACAATCTCAGAAAATTAGAATATTGTGAAAAGATTCAATATTCTAGGCTCAAAGTGTCCCACACTAATCAGCTAATTAAGCCATAACACCTGCAAAGGGTTCCTGAGCCTTTAAATGGTCTCTGTCTGGTTCAGTAGGAATCACAATCATGGGAAAGATTGCTGACCTGACAGTTGTACAGAAAACCATCATTGACACCCTCAAAAGGTAATTGCAAAAGAAGTTGGATGTTCCCAAAGTGCTGTATCAAAGCACATTAATAGAAAGTTATGTGGAAGGGAAAAGTGTGGAAGAAAAAGGTGCACAAGCAGCAGGGATGGCTGCAGCCTGGAGAGGATTGTCAGGAAAAGGCCATTCAAAAGTGTTGGGGACTTTCACAAGGAGTGGACTGAGGCTGGAGTCAGGGCATCAAGAGCCACCACATACAGACGGATCCTGGGTTTCAAATGTCGTATTCCTCTTTACAAGCTGTTCCTGACAAACAAACATCAGAAGCATCTTACCTGGGCAAAAGAAAAACAGAACTAGTCTGTTGCTCAGTGGTCCAAAGTCTTCTTTTCTGATGAGAGCAATTTTTGGAAACCAAGGACCCAGAGTATGGAGGAAGAATGGAGAGGCACACACTGCAAGATGCTCGAAGTCCAGTGTGAAGTTTCCACAGTCTGTGTTGATTTGGGGAGCCATGTCATCTGCTGGTGTTGGTCCACTGTGCTTCATTAAGTCCAGGGTCAACGCAGCCATGCACCAGGAGATTTTGGAGCACTTCATGCTTACTTCTGCAGATGAGTTTTATGGGGATGCTGACTTCATTTTCCAGCAGGACTTGGCACCTGCCCACACTGCCAAAAGCACCAAAACCTGGTTCAATGACCATGGGATTATTGTGTTTGATTGGCCACCAAACTTGCCTGACCTGAATCCATGGGGCATTGCCAAGAGAAAGATGAGAGATATAAGACCGAACAATGCAGAAGAGCTGAAGGTTCCTCTATTGAAGCATCCTGGTCTTCCATAACACCTCAGCAGTGCCACAGGCTGATAGCTTCCATGCCATGCTGCACTTGGGGCAGTAATTGCTGCAAAAGGGGCTCAAACCAAAAACTGAGTACATCTGCATGCTTATACTTTCAGAGGTCCGATACTGTTCGATGTACAATCCTTGTTTTATTGATTGCATGTAATATTCTAATTTTCTGAGATTGTGGATTTGGGGTTTTTATGAGCTGTAAGCCATAATCATCACAATTACGACAAATCACGGCTTGAACTATCTTGCTTTGTATGTAATGAGTCTATCTCATATATTAGTTTCACCTTTTAATTTGCATTACTGAAATAAATGAACTTTTGCACGATATTCTAATTTTTCGAGTTTCACCTGTACAGGTTGAACTGAAAATCAGCTAAACTTGGGAATGGAGTTGGCTAATACATTCAGGAAAATAAAAGTATAGATTGAATGAGAAAGGTAAAATACAATGTATTTTCATCTAGATTGATCCATTACCACATGGTTCAATAAAATTAAGATTTAAAAAATACTTGTTTTTAAAGTTGTGGTGTCAGCTTTGGAAGCCATATTTGCACCAGAAGCTTCCATACTGCCACATTCTTTCGCCTGAGAAAATGGGAAGGAGGAATTTCTTGGAGCATATGTGGTTAGACATAATAGCATTCTTTTTTTTAAGTCAAGGTCATGTTATTTCTGCACCTGGTTGAGCAGTGGTTGAGGGGACATCTCAAGTTGGGACGGATGATGATTGGGGCATGTGATATAATGAGGGGTGCAGAAGGTAGATTTGTAATTTGAACTTTCAGATTTTGGATTTTCCAGATGTGCCAGTTTATAAAAGAATAAAAGAAACTAATTTCTCTAATAAAATAAACCTTTGAGAAGATTTCTGGTTCGGAGTTATTGATTGGAGTTGAGGTTTTCTGGAACATGAGATGTAGATTTAAACTAGATTTTCTGTAAGCTTTCATTTGTACAATTTATCTAATCTAATGAATGTTGATTGGATGAATTGAAAGAGATAAGGGAAGATCAAGACATACATAGCATAGGATGAGATCCTGAAAGACTGAGGGAGGTGAAAATTTTAAATAACAAAAGATAATAAATAAATATAAGTGGGATGAAAGTAAGGGTCGTTTGAAGTAACAGAAAGGTATAGGAAAGAGTAGGGTTGGTGTTCTTGTTGTTTTTGTAAACTAGACTTATATTTTGTTTTAATTTTCTTTTTTTAATTTGCATTCTTCTCTGCTTTCTTCCAAAAGGAAATAGTAGAATTTGTTTAAAAAACAAAAATTTTAACAAACTATTTAATAATTGTTAATATTGTACATGTTAGTCTTTTCAAGTAAGACATTAAAAAGTAAAAAGTAAGGTATTAAAAAGAAGAGTCTCATGGCATTGTCAAGCCCAAAATTGTAGCCATTGTGTAGCCATTTTAGTTAGGTTTAGTTTATTAGGGTTAGTTTATTCTTTTTCTTACTTTCTCTCTGGCAGTCATGGGGGAAGGGTTTCAGGCTCACCACATGCTTATGGGGGGAGGAGTGGAGATAAAAAGAGTGTTTTGGCTCAGTGATTTTTCTTCCCGTGGGAAATGAGCTGTCTGTGCTTGGTTCCCTTGAGGTGGAGATTTATGACATCAAGCAACGTTGAATTACTTCTATTGGAGAATGTGACTTTTGGGGGCTGTTTCTAACTTGTAATATTGTGGGGTATTTCCGGGTTGTGTTAGATCCGGAATTACCATGGACTTTGCCAATTTGATGCTTTCTAAATAAAATAATTTGTTTTGGAAGGTGGACTTTGTTCTTTTCTTTTTAAAATGGATTTCATCACTTGGAAACCTGATAGACATTTTAAGTTTTAACCCATCCTTTGCCATATAAAAGCTAGCTTTAAAGTAAAGACATGTTCTTTATAATAAAGTTTATAGTGCTTGGCTCCTAGGGGAGAAACTTAGTCTTTGCAGTTTCAGAATGAATGTTCAGTATATTTCAACAACAATGTTATCTTTACCATTTTTTTCAAAAAAAGAAGTCTTCCAGACTTCCGGTTTGAGCTTCTTCAGCGACAGATCAAAACCACGTCTCTGCTTGGTTTCGATCCGTGCTTGCTGCATATAACAAAATGAATATTTAATGATTTATAAAACATATGTGAAGAGAAATAAGGGAAAAATTAATTATGGAGATTATACATGTCTTTAAGGAAGTATGATATTTAATTTAAAAGAAATGTTAAAGATATTAAGACTTTATTAATGATAGAGCTAAATTGGAATGGAATGAGGGTTTATAATTATATATATATATAATCCTTTTCTTTTTTTTAAGAATATAATGTGTATTATAAGAATGAACCAAGCAGAATTTGATTGGAAGTTATGTATTATGTATTATATTGAAGGTCATAACCTTAAGGTATATATTGAAGTTTAAATAAAAGTTGAATGGATATAATTAAAAGATATAAAGGTGTCATACTCCAATTAGTAATTACAGGAGAAAATTTGTTTAATGAGAAAAGATAATATGAAATTGAAACAGAACAGACAAAAGTATAAATATAATAATTTGAACTGAGATGAGATAATCAAAATAAAATTGAGAAAATTAAAAGAGGGGAAAAACTATATAATGTAGAATAGTATAAGATATGGAATAGAACACAAAAATGAGCATGAAATTGAGTTTGTGTCTGTATAAAGAAGTTTAACCTGCTATTTTCAAAAAAGATGTTTTACTTGTATTTTGTGTGTGTGAAAACCCAAATAAAACTTTATTAAAAAAAAAAAAAGTCTTCCTTTTTTGAAAATTAGAAATACTTTCCTAAGCATTGCATTTGAGCCAGGAAGTGATACTTGAAATTGAAATATGCTTAACACAAAACAGTCAAAATAGTCATGACTTTCCTTGGTCTATAGGTTTTGTATTGTTACCTTTATCTCTTTTATAATTTGAATATTTTTAAAGTCTACATAAAACTCCTGTATACATCTAGCACCAACATTCATAAATATACTGCTATATTTTTATATGCATTTCTCCTAAAATATATATTTTAGGAATACCCTATTATAAAAATTGTACTCGATTTGAAATTATTTTCACCAATATTAGGTTCACTCTGGGAACTGTGAATATTAAAAGCAAAATGCCTTTTATATAATATAGCAATAGCATTTAAGGCTAGGTCCCACTGGCCGATGGACGCAAAACATATCCATAAAGGACACAGCGGATGAGCAACATTTCGGGGATGGCTCCATCCGCTGTCATCTGCTCCAAAAAGTGGCAAAAATTTGCATAAACAGAACGGAAAAGAACTGATGGGGGTAGTACGTAGCGGGGATGTTAAACGGATGTTCATAGGAAGCCTAGCGGACGAAAGCGGATGGAAGCGGATGACACCTCCAAAGGGGTTCCGGGGGAGAATTGCAAAGCAGATGCATAGCGGAAGGGGCGGATGCGTAGTGGATCACGTGGAAGCATCACGGACGCCTATAGGAAGCAAAGCGGATGCCGCACGGATGTATATCAGATGCAAAGCATTTCGTTAAGTAAGTTTATTTTTCAAAATCTCATTGTTGATATGAAAAATAGTCATTATGAAATTGAGTTCAAATTCTGATGATTGTAAGTACACATACACGTTGGGAATTTTTGCAACAATCTGAAAGTAGTTTGGCACTGTTGTCCTGTACATTGGTGAATGACTTTTCAGTGACATCATAGCACAAGCTCTGGTGTAAAGGGACTTTTGTTACTATGAGCCAAGCTCTGCCATTTTCATGTACCTAATTAGGGATAGATTAACCTAATTCTCCTTTCCTGATGTTATGAAGTTTTGTTAGATGGTAAATTTTTTCCTTTAGGATCCTCTCCCTAATTCAATCAGAAATAGGCTTGTCAATGAGGCTTTTGTGGTGGAATATTGGTTTTGTGATATCGCAGTTTATCATAATGTGGATATACAGTAAATGTCATTTGAATTAAGGGATCTTGTTGCACTAGACATGAGTGGTGTATCTAGTGCAACAAGAGTTAAGATAAGGTAAAAATTAGGGTAACAAGGTAAGTTATGAGTCTCCAATTTATACATCACTCTGAATCGAAACCAGAAAGTATATAATTTACTGTAATTCAGGCTTTTATATCTTTGGCAGATTGACAATACTATAACTAATCGTGTGGCAATGCTTTATTCTCCAGATGCTTTTAGTGCATTAGTAAATCACATAGAATTATTCACAATCTTCGAATTGCTTCAGTAGCTGATCTTTTCTCTCTAATGGTACCCAACAGTCACTATTTGCATTAATTCCAATCCTATGTGTGAATAATTCTGTACTGCATATAGCCTATCTATATGCAACATTTGATTTGACTTATGTTTTGAAAGTTTTTTAATTTAATTTGTCATTTTCATACCTGACTGTATTTGAATCAATGTACTTACTTCCAAATATCTCCCCAAGAATCTTAAGTGTGCTGGAAGACCTGCACAGAAGTTCAAGTTAGAAATTTATCAAGGAAATACAAATCTGCCCTCTGGACATCCCAATTCAAGGAATCTTTTCAACAGAGCTGCAAAGAATAATTTCTAAAAGATATGTACATTCTTGACTTCTAATTTTGAAAAATCCAAGTTAAATTTCTGTATGTTACTCTTTTAGATAAATTATAAATAGCTCAACTTTCTAACTGTCAGAACAGTTTAATTTGTAACATTTTATGCATTATGAGAATTTCAAGCAGGAAATATGCAAGTATGATCGCCACTAATTTAGTTTAATTTAGTTTACATTATTGTCACTGCACCTCGTACGACATCAAACAACATCTTCAGTGCATATTACGACCATGAAAATAAACACAAACACACATCGTTCACCCTTCACACATTGAACTGGAAACCCCCGACACCATACTAACATGCACTAGTGAAGTAGGGCTTGGAGAGGAGGAATTTTCAATTTTATGTAATTTGCTTGAAAACCTTTATATGACATGAATAATACACATTTTCTGAAATATTAATTATAAATTCTATGAAATGTCAAATAATTTTTATTTCTTTTATTTTCCTAACTTTGAGTCAGTCTTGATTCCTGGCACCTGCCTAAACAAGTCTTTGCAGTTTTCACAGCAACACTTTAAGAAGTAGTTTGACACTTCTTCCCAGGGCTGGGTAGTCTTCTTCCCAGAGCTGAGAGAACATAACTAGTCCAGTCACACAGATGGCTTCAGGCCTAAGGTAGAATTACAAATCACTCTTCCTGTTTCTAACCCAAAACCTTTAACCATTAGATTTAATTTTCCAGGTATGTTTAGTGTTGTAATAAATGAAGTATAGTTTAATGCAGTGGTTCCCAAAGTGGGCGGTATTGCCCCCTGGGGATGGTGGGATGCCTTAGGGCTAAGAGACAAGTGGACTGGTAGGGGAGTGCTAAGAGGCAGCAAGGGGGCACTGGAGGTGGGCCCCTCGCAGGGTGCAATTCAGGAGTGGGATTCTACCAGTTTTCTCTCTCTTTCCCTTTCTCAGGCTCACCCCATTGACTTGGTGAACTGCTCCGCTCGGACTTGCTTGGGTAGGTCCTTCCCATGCAGCAGGCTCAATGGGGTGGACCTGCAGGGCCGGCACCTCGAAAGCAGCAGTGGCAGCACGTTTGAAAAGTAGAGTAAAGCCAGAGGTCAGAAATGTTTGCAAAGAATCACAAAAGCTACTGGGACACACATGTCAATGCAATTCAGCAACATAAAATAAAGAAATACAAATAAAACAAATCAACATGAATTGGTAAAGCCTCTCTGATTAGATTCTATTCACTACTAGAATCTAATCAGAGATGCTTTGCCAATTCTAGTCCAATAACCTGCTCCAGCAGAGTTAGAAGGGAATGTGTGTGCATGGCTGTCAAAATTCCAAAAACATGTCAAGTAGCTCTGGGGAGGCCACTTACAAATTAGAACACTTGCTAAGCAACTAGCCATTAAGTGAGGACCTCTTGTATTTGGTTTGTCAGTCACCTGGCTATGCCCACCCAGTCACATGACCACCAAACCACACCTACCCATCATGTGACCACCAAACCATACCCATCCAGCAAGCCAAACCCAGCCAGTCACAAGACCAGCAAGCCACACCCATCCAGTCACAAGACCAGTAAAACACAATCTCGAATTAGGCCATGCCCACAGAAATTTGAATCCCACCCCTGGGTGGAGGGCACCAAAGATGGTTTTGTAGCACCTAGGGGACTGAAAAAGTTTGGGAACTACTGGTTTAATGGTTGTTTTCTGTAGACTGTTAGTTACCTAACTGTCACAAATCTTGTAATAATCACATTTGGAACTTTTTATGCAGTTACATTTTTAAAAAATGCATATAAAGGTTAAGTACAAATAGAGTATGTTGCACACCTACAGGGAAGAATGAACAAATAATATTTGTGCAAAAGAATCAATATTTTTACTTAAAAAAGCAAGCAAACCCAGCACTACTATATAAAAAAGATTAGCATTAAAGAACCACTACTATTGAAAATTCTTCAAAATTTTATTTATAGAAACATTTAAACATATTGTCAAAATGATGCCAAAAAGCCAGTAAAGCTTGAATAGAAATCACAGCTAGTTTTAACTGCTAGCATCATTTTATCTTAAAACATACACTAAATTATGGTTCTGGGTATATACAAGCTACTTAAAATACAAGATGTAGCATTACCAGAATTTTAAAAAATATTGTATTGTATGATGAAAACTTTTTGAAATGGAGCTGTTCATTTTTGCACTTATGAATTTATCAAGTTAGATTATTCATAAGATTTTTCTGTATGAATCTAAGTACCAAGATTAAAAGATTGTTTGAAACACTAGTTTTGTCATTACTTTTACAAAGAAAGTAGAAAACAGTTATGTCACTATAATGTAAAAAAGATGTTTCACTTTATAAAATGTATTCCCTAGCTTATAAAAGTACTAACGGGACTACAAAATTAAGCATTATGTTAAATTGTCTTTTGGTCATATACAGCCAAATGGTAAACACATTGTTGTTCCTTTTTACAGCACAAACTATTTCAACAGATAGAATCTAAAGAAGTGGAATAAAGATGTGAAAACCTTTTTCTTCATGTCTGTCTCCTCTATATCTTTTGAATCCTTTTCTAGCATCTAGCACAACTTGTAATTAATGATCAAAGTACATATAAAGTGCTAAAAGTGCAAAAACATAATTTTTCTTTTAAAAATGGGTTGTTTTGTATATGGCATGATGCTTTCTAACAAAAATTGTTTCCACACGCTTGGGATTCTAGAAGGTGGCTGCAA
Source organism: Laticauda colubrina (assembly GCA_015471245.1). Lineage (NCBI taxonomy): Eukaryota > Metazoa > Chordata > Lepidosauria > Squamata > Elapidae > Laticauda > Laticauda colubrina. The sequence continues at coordinate 820,009 of BLBF01000186.1, read as the reverse complement.
TATTGTAAATGGAGTCTTATGTAGCTTCTGTATAGATTGATCCACGCTGGTCATGTATAAGATACTTTTTAAAATGCTGGTGCACCTCAATAAGACACTGATTACAGTTCAGTAATCCACCTGTTCAAAAGAGTAGCTTTGAAATAATACTGCCCCATCTTGAACAATCTTTACCCAATCTATAGTGTAAGTGAAACACATAGCTTAAGATCAAGTGTATCCAGAACCTGATGTGCAAAAAACATTTGAATCAAACACCTTTTTCTTTTTTCTAATGGCTGCTTTTAAAAAAAACAAAACACTTTAAAAATAACTGATTGTAAGAATGGATTTTTGAAATGAAGAAATACTTTCTGCTATGACATCGATTGGGGTTGTTAATATTTGCTTTCATGTTTAAATCTTTGTAGTAGAATGCTAAGTAATCAGAACATGCACATTCAGTTACTCAAACAGTATCCGTTTTACATCAATTATGCAACAAATCATGTTCACCATAAAGAAAATAGCTTTTATACTGCTGGGTTAATAGTGGGATGTGGCATTTTAAATTAATCTAGAATGAATTTTGGCAAATGTGAAATAATTTCAAGCAATATGCATTTGCACTTAGGCACACAAGACTTTGACAATATCAAATCTCCTCAAAGACAAACTTTTAACAATGCAAAATGAAATACTTTATTCCTCTTCCATTTAGAACGGTCTTCTGCGACATGCATCATAGTAACTAGTGGTATTAAAAGGTGAAAACATATCCTGCTTAACAAAATGGACAAATTTCTCTAAAGGACACATCATCTTGCCAAAATGCTTGTTAAAATCCCGGCAGAAGGAAGTTTGAAATGTAACATCAACCCCATTGTAAAGGATACGAATAAAGTTTTTGTTATATTTCTTTTCATCTTTCCATAACTCAAAGACTAGTCTTGCAGCAAACCTTGGAAACTTAGCCCCAGTGATGCCTAAGGCACTAAGGACAGGTGACAATGTAACATCATGAGCAGAGTAAAGAACAAATAATTCTTCTTTCTTGCCTTCTGCAATCCTTAGCATACGATTGACTGTTTGGTTCAGGATTGGATGAGTGGCTAGTAGTGCATACAAATAATAATATTTCTTTTTTTGTCTCTCCTTTTCATCTTCAAGTTGATGTTTCTTGATAACTTTAAAGTGCTCAATGTCTATGCAACCATTCTTAGTACAGGGAAAGCTGGCATTGTGGCAGAAGTGACACAACATAGAATCAATGGGATTAGAAGCTCTTAACTGCCGGGTGGGAATGCCAACTATTCTGGCCATATCTGCATATGTCTTTTCCAAATCTATTTTTTTCACTCGGAAGCTATACTGGCGACGTTGCTCTTCCTCCAAGTAATGGTTTCTTCTCTGGCATTCACAGTGTCCAGAACAAAAAATTGTGCTCCATTGGTTCCTAAAATTAATTTTCTTCCAATCAAAATCTGGTAGAAAAGAATAGAGCAATGCTAGGCCACTTTGTAGAGTTCGACTCTTTCCAGTGGTCTCCAAATACAGGTGTTTATTTGTCCAATCAATTGGTAGCAAGTTATGCTTCTTTATATATATGTCACGTAACAATTGTCCATTTTGTAGGTGTTGTACAATTCCTTTAAAAAGAAAGAAACAAGGTGAGCCTTCTTCCAAAGTAAAATCTAAGAAACCTTAGCCCTGTGCTTATTTATTTACATTTATTTACTGTTATGCAAATCAGCATAAAATAAGGTTAATAATTTTATAACAATAAATCCTAAAGAGATATCAAATAAACATCAGAAGCTTCTTCTGTTGCTGTTGCTAGCTCACTGGAAAAGGGGAAGCTTTTGCACATATTAGAATCGTCTTTAAATTATCAGAGATGCTAGATGAGGCTTCAGATAAAGTGAAGCAAAGCAAAGCAAAACAATGCCAATGCTTCTTTTTTTAAAAAAGTGGTATGCAGCATTAATTTATGAGGAGATTTTAAACTCACATAGTATTTAAAACATAGTATTTAAGTGCTAGAAACCAGGAAACTGTTCCAACCCCACCTTAGGCATAAAATCCAGCTGGGTGACTTTGGGACAGTCACTCTTTCTCAGCCCCACTAAGCTCATGGGGCTAGCTGTTGTAGAGAAAATAGGAGGAGGAAGGAGTATTAGGTATGTTTGCCATGTTTGATTACTTAAAAATTAGATAAAAATCAAATAAATAAATGGGCTGTGTGGAAAAATAAGATGCACTTAATCAGCATAGTATTTAGTATTTGCCTGTCACTATTCCTTTCAAAAAACCCATGAAAATTATTACACAGAAGTTATTTTCCATCAAATGACCATGACCTATCACAACTTCTAAATAATGTATGAAAACATAATGTAGACCTATGTTTTTTGAGAATTTTCACAGAAAACTGAGAAATTCCCAGAAACCCTGCTCAAGTAGAAAATTGACAGAATAACAATGGTAAGTGAAGCCTTTTCATAACAAAAAGTCTGACTAGGCATTGTTGCTCAAAGGAAAGTCACTCTCTGAAACTAACTGAGTTTCTTTGGCAGAATGACAGGCATGCACCAAATGGTCATGGTGGCTTTTTTGTTTTTGTTGTTTTTGTTGTTGAAGAATGCCACATATTCTCAAAAACGCCTTCATGGTTGTGATCATCATTTTTGCCTTTTCCATTTACAATAATTGCTATGCACACTCTGGACTGCATTTGAATAAATCACTGATCCCTTAAGCCATCTAGTTCTTGCAGAACCTTAGGGCATAGACTACCCTGGTATGTTCCTGTTTGCAGACTTATCAACAAAACTCCTACATAGTTTATTATAAAATGATTATCAAAACATCCAGAATAGTTTCTTTTTTCTTGTTTTATATAGCAACATTATTTCATTTTCATTTTCCTCTTTTTAATTTGTCCTACCCTCCGTTCTGACTCTTCTGTTAATCTTCCTTTAAATTTTCTACATTTATTTCTTCCTCCCTTATAACAAAGGATGCAATTAACATTTATGTAGATTTTAGCAGAATCCAATATACCATTTCAACACAGGATGCATTGCATTAGCCATCATCAGAGGTAAAAACTCTTTTGAAATTTATGTAACACTAATTAAGAAGCACCAAACACCAAGCACCATAATTTATTATTCTAAAGAATAACAAAATGGGCCTGTTAGTTGCATAATCATATAATCAGCACTTAGACATAAATAATATTTTAGGAACTATTGAAATACTAATTTAATTTGACAAACTATGAAGAAAAAATTTCAATTATATCATTTCTTCACAAATTACTACAGCGGTTTAGTTCTAAGGGAAATTCTGTTCAAAAAAAAAAAACAGTTCAGAAAAACACAAAGACTCATCAAAATAAAAATATATTAATCAATGAAATAATTAAAAATACATTTAAAAATGTGTCATAAATTACTGATGGAGACCCAATGTCAACTCTGAAGATGACATATGTGTAGCCATATTTTATTGTAGCCTTTGTTTATTCTTTTCTTAGCTTTCTTTAGGTTTCTGCAAAAGGATTTAACAGTACTTCAGGCTCGCCACATTCTAACTGTTGAAAGGGGGGCTATAGAGATAAGGGGAAAATGTTATGTCTGGTTGGTATTCCTTTCCTGTGGGAACACAGAAGGTATATGCAGCTGGAGGAAGGTAGAGTTTGGAGTCATCACACTGATGGACTGAGAAATGATTGGAGATTGTGACTTGGGGCAGGCGGTTCTCAAATTTTTGTTTTTTACTGGGTGTAATTACGCAGTCTGGCCAGACTCAAAATTACACCAAGACCCTGCCAATTTGATGTGTTCCTAATAAATAGATTTTAAAGAAAAATGGATACCTTGGAATTTTAATCTGGGGACATATTTCTTGGAACCTTGACACTCAAGTTCTGATCAATTCAAAATTTTCTGATAATAAATCAGGCCCAAACAGCATAGTACAAAGGAGAACACATTAGTGCTTCATGTTTATTATTTATGTATATTTATAACAAGTTCAGCTAGGGAAAAGGATAAAAGTAATACTATTTGTAAACTGTAATGCAGTGGTGGGGTTCAATTTTTTTTACTACTGGTTCTGTGGACATGGCTTGATGGGCATTGCAAGGGAAGGATACTGTAAACTCTCTAGTCAGAAGTGGTATTTGCTGGTTCTCCGAACTACTCAAAATTTTCACTATCAATTCTCCAGAACTGGTCAGGACCTGCTGAATACCACCTCTGCTGTAGTACAAAAAAGATAGCTCATTTTTTAAAGAACTTTGCTAAGACTACAGTTGCATTCAAAATTAAGGGAACCTCACCAAAGTCTTTAAAGCATTAAAATTTGTTTACTTTTCTTAAGTCTCTTTTTCCTTTAGCATTGTATTTTTACATTGCAAACCAAATGGTAGGTTTGTCTTTTTATATATAACTATACCAGAAGTTTTTTCAACTGACCAGCCAAATACAAAATGGCTTAAAACAGGAACCATGCTGGTTTTAAAGAGTTATTCAGAGAAGGGAGGAAAAATAAGAATTTCTTATAAAAACTATATTATGCTGTGGAAAGGATCAATATGCTCCCTGAAAAAGCATTTAAAATATTTGCAAAGTATTTTTTAAAACTCTAATTAAGAAAAAATAAAAGCATCACCAGCACATTGATTTTTATTATAAATGAATATAAACCAGTTGTAAGTAGTTACCTGTCTGTGTAAGCTCTCCCATTTCACACAGTGAATGGCTTGGGTAACGAGGCAAGCTGCTCAAAGATCCATCCATTTGGGTTTCTGATCCTTTAGACATATGGCTAATAAAATCTTCAAGCAATGGATGGGAAGGCTTTCTAAAAAAGATAAAACAAAACAGCTATTTAAGGGTATGAAAGAAGCTGTAAAGATTAATGGGTTTTAATTAAGAGTCTTCACAGAATTTCATGACGCAAGCATACTTCCTACTCAGAAAAAAATACTCTTTATGAAAATGACATACAGAGCCATGTAGATGAACACTTGTGCCTGAAAATGTTGTGTTTTTCTGAGACAGAAAAAGAGACATAATAAAAGTCAACAGGTTAACCCTATGAATGTAATTAATACATATGGATTAATACACTTTCATTATCCCCATTAATCTATATAGACATAACTCTATTAATACTATAAATAATTCTTTACTAACATTTTTCAGGTTTTGGATATTTTATTGTAATGAAATATGATCTATTTCAGGGTGTTCACTTTAAAGACTTTGATGTTATTTTATTTAATATACTTTTTTTAAAAAAAGTAAACTTTATGTTTTAAAATAAAATAAGAAAAGTTATATAGTTCTAGTATTATACATTCCAAAAGTTAATCTCTTTTTTAAAATGAATTTAATTTCCATGTGATATTATTTTAATTTTTTGAAATTATAAGCACTTTAAATAAATCAATCTGGTATTTACTGTCTTATTTGAATTTTTTAAAATACTTACTGTACACCACAAGATGGTGCCAAACTGCTTTCATTTTAACTTCAGATACTATTACACATAATTACAATTTAAAACAAATTATTTACTTAACTGAAAAATGGTTTCAGTTTGGCTTTATTACCAACTTAGCCAAGAACTCATGCAAACTGAAAATCCATAAAATATAACCATACAACATATTTTTAATAATACTCAAAAACATACATGTTAGCCTTACTACAATGGATTCTAGATGCTTAAAGAGAAGTATTTTGCAATTACATATGTCATCCTGGGCTCCTGGCAGCTAAAAATTAATACTTTAAAATGTGTCAGAGTTGCCATGGATTTTCACTATTGCAGGAGGCAATAGTGAATAATATTTAACATATTATTTATTCATTTTGTTTATAGGTCACCCAGCTTTTAAATGTCCCTTTAGTTTTACAACTAAAAAATAAACCTAACCTATAATAATATCAAGTAATATTATGGTACATGCATTGAAGAATATATGCCCTAATGATTCATCCTCCCGATTGATATATGCAAAGCTTCTCTGTAGCTAAACAATTTCTTAATGTGTCTTCTAAGATAGCTGATAAAAGAACATTCAAGCAGTGACACAGGCCTTCCTCAGTTTGCAACCATTCATTTAGTAATCCTCAAAAGTTACAACAGCACTGAAAAAGTGACTTATAACTGGGGTGTCAAACTCGCAGCGTCATGTTGTCAAGTGACATATCGTGACTTTTTTTCCTTTGTTAAAACAGACATGGGCGTGACTAGCACGTGACACATCTGATCCATGGCCGGGAGTTTGACACTCTGCTTATGACTGTCCCTATGGTCGTATGATCACAATTCAGGTGCTTGGCAATGTATTTACAACAATTGCAGTATCATGACATCACATAATCATCATTTAAGACCTTCCCAGATTCTGACAAGCAAAGTCACAGTGTGAAGCTAGATTCAATTTATGACATCATGATTCACTTAACAATCTCAGTGATCCATGACAAAAATATCATAAAATCAGGTGTGACTCATTTAACAACTGCCTCACCTGGAACAGTAGTTCAGACCCATTTGTGATTGTAAGTCAAAGACTACCTGTATTTAGAATATCACACAGCTTTAGATAATTTGTAGGGTAGTATCTTGAATGTTTGCGAACATACCAATAAAACCTGATGGTTTGACAGGGTTCCTTTGTAATTCTATATCCCCAATATACTACTTACATCACCACTTTGACTGTATTGCTGAAGCAAGGATCTTGGAAACTATTCACAGGAAAGGCCACAGGTGTGCAATTTGTTTATAACGTTTCTCCACTACTTGAATCTATGGTATACCTGTCTGAAACAATACCTGTACAATCATCACAGGGGCCCCCCAAGACTGTGTGCTTTCTTCACTTCTCTTCTCCCTTTATACTAATGACTGCATCTCAAACGATCCATCTGTTAAAATATTGAAGTTTGCAGATGATACAACAGTGATTGGCCTCTTTTGATACAATGACGAATCCACATACAGACAGGAAGTTACACAACTTGCCTCATGGTATAACTGGAACAATCTGGAACTGAACACACTTCAAAACTGTAGAAATGGTGGTAGACTTTAGAAGAAACCCTCCCATACTACCACCTCTTACAATATTAGACAACACTGTATCAACAGTTGAGACCTTCAAATTTCTAGGTTCTATCATATCACAAGACCTAAAATGGACACCTAACATCAGAAACGTCATCAAAAAAGCACATAAAAGAATGTTCTTTATGCGCCAACTCAGAAAGCTCAAACTGCCCAAGGAGCTGCTGATACAGTTCTACAGAGGAATCATTGAGTCTATCATCTGCACCACTATAACTGTCTGGTTTGGTTCTGCAACCCAACAGAACAGACACAGACTTCAGAAAGTAATTAGGACTGCAGAAAAAAACAATTACTACCAACCTGCGTTCAATTGAGGACCTATATACTGCACAAGTCAAAAAGAGGGCTGTGAAAATATTGACAGACCCCTCACATCCCAGAAATAAACTGTTTCAATTCTTTCCCTCAAAACAATGCTACAGAGCATTGCACACCAGAACAATTAGACACTGTATGACTGTAACTTTGTCGCTTATATACTTATGATTTATATTGACTGTTTCCTCGTATGGTTTGATTGCTGATTGTACTCTATGACTATCATGAAGTGCTGTACTGACTCTTGATAAATGTATCTTTTCTTTTATGTATTCTGAGAGTATTTACACTAAAACAAATTCCTTGTGTGTCCAATCACACTTGGTCAATAAACTGTTCTGTTCTGTTCTGTTCTATTCTATTCTATTCTGTTCTGTTCTGTTCTGTTCTGTTCTGTTCTGTTCTGTTCTGTT
>BLBF01000186.1:786744-812134 GCA_015471245.1 Laticauda colubrina | reverse complement strand
TTCTGTTCTGTTCTGTTCTGTTCTGTTCTGTTCTGTTCTGTTCTGTTCTGTTCTGTTCTGTTCTGTTCTATTCTAAACTTATGAATAGAATGGAGCTCTATTTGGATATCTAGGAAAAATCTCTTTAAAAGCTTGTTTTGTTAGGCTGTTGGAAAAGGGCCAAATTTTACCCCATAAAAAGTTGAGGAAATTTGAAGCAAAAAGCTTAATTGCAGTAGGAATATAGTTCCTTTTTCCCAGTGGAAGTTTTAAAAAAATCTGTCACAATTTTTGCAGAAAGATAGTTTAATTGTCCCAAGTCATGTGATCACCTTCTGACAAGTAGAGTCAATGGGGAAAACCAGAGTCACTTAAGTGGCTTACTTATCAACTGCAGTGATTCACTTAACAACTGTGACAAGAAAGTTTGTAAAATGGGGCAAAACCTATGTAACAAATGTCTCAGTTCAAAACAGAAATCTGGAGCTCAATTGTGGTCATAAGTCGAGGATTCCCTGTATTTGAAATAAATGACTTGTCTGCTTTGTTAACTATATGCTATTTCCCAAAATTAGGAATGGGACTAATGTCATGTAGTCGTCCAATGTATAAACGAGGTGCTTAATGCAGTCAGCAATATCAAAAGTTGCTAACAGATCTAGATTAACAGTCACATTATCTCCTATCTCTTAACAAAGTGATCCATATATGCAATCAAATTTAGCTTTGTCTCCAAACCAAGTCTAAGAATCAAGAAATATTCTGCACTTCATATCAAGCTCCATACACATAATTAAAGTTGTAACTGCATTCTTACCTAGAAAAATGGCAGAGAGATAATTTGGAACAAATAGGAATCTAACAAACTTTCTTTTTGTGTTATTGTTTATACACAACATTTTAGAATTTGTTATGCATTTGAGTATAATTCATCATTTCTTGTAAGAATATTCTTCAATGCTCTTTATGAAATACCTATATGATCACATATATGATCATGATCACAAGATCACATCCCGGTCAGCACTTCTTCACTCTCCTACCATTGGGTAGGAGATATAAAACCATAGCCAGCTGCACCAACAGGCTGACAAACAGTTTCTGTCAACAGTGGACTGTCAGACTTCTGAATGGAAAATAATTTCATGTCAAGATAGTATGACAGACTTGTGGGGCCGACGCGTTGTGCAACAAGGTCACATAGTGCAATAAGATTGGGACTGGGTTAGGGACTTCTGTCCTCACTGTGAGTTGTGTTGGGGGGGTGCATGAAGGGAGGCTCAGCCAATCTCATTGTACACGTTATACTCTGACAATAAAGGTAATAATAACGATCATACTGTGTAATCTATATACTTTTGTACGCAGTACAATAAAACTTACAAATTTACAACAAACTTTCTAAAAACTATATAAAAACATGAAAAGGGTTTTCAATTTCCAATTAAACATTACATAAAAAGTTATTGTTTAGAAATCTGAAGCTCGTTTAAGAAACGTTTCACTATTATATCCTAAACACTAACATTTACAATTAACATGAAAAGCCAGTACTGTTTTTGTGAGAAAGCATCCTGATTATGTCTCAGTAAATAGTATCCAAGCAATACTAACATACATACAGCCATGAAAATCTACTCAATACGTGGAAGCATTTGTTCTTCAAGAAAATAATAATAATCCTGCACTCCCACATTCTAGATGTTTCCCAAGGCGGGCTAGTATTCACAAAAAAAGAATGGAGTTGAAGGTGAGAAAGAAATGCAAAGAACTGAAAGGACATTCATTCATTGGTTAATTACTTTTCCATTTTAAAAAAATCATATTAAGAATCTTTTTTTTAAAATGGCCAATTAAGTATCCAGGCAACAGTGTGGAGATTGATGATGCTATCTATGCACAATGAAAAAAAGTATTTTGTTAATGTGCTTAAGCTCCAGATAGATTCTTCAATTTTAATATCCATAAAATAGAAGGATAAGGTGGAAGTTATTAAATATGCAATCTGACCCTTTATTTCATATATTTATACTTGAGATGTAATCAGGGTTTCCTACTTAAGTGCCCCTAAGTTGAATCTGACTTCTGATAACTATGTACTGTAGATAAATATATTCTGATATATCCCCATTCTATCTCCAGCAAAATCTACAGATGTTCTGAAGGCATTCCATTTATCACTTTTATCCTTGTATTCATTAGCTACCCTTTTTTCTATTTCTTATTACCAGTATTTTGCCAAATACAAAGCTTTGCTTTTTTGGTTCATAATTCTTTGCATTACATGCGCACAGTTTGTGAAGTCCTATTCCAGTCTTTATTTAAACAAGGATGGATTGATTGGTGCCTCTTGAAGTCCACCATATTGTTAGTCATTCTTTCCAAGGTTATAATCCAAAGGTATCTATCTTCTCTCTTTCTCTTCTTTCTTATTCACTGTTCAGTTCTTAAAGCCATTCATTACTGGTAAAAACAGTGTTTCAACTGTGTTGTCATAGAAATAGATAACATGAATGACTACAGACCAATTTCTCTAACATCTGCAGTTATGAAACCTTTGAAAGGCCAGTGCTGTCTTACCTGAAAACCATTACGGATCCACTATTAGATCCCATGCAGTTTGCATTCCGAGCAAATAGATCAACAGATGATGCTGTTCGCAGCCGGGTGAGCCGGCGCGGTTAGTGCATGTCTTATACCTAGGGAGGCTAGGTATTGCTCAAATGGTATACTGGTTAGCTGTGGTCCATTATCTGAAACGAGAATGTCTGGTATGCCATGGGTGGCAAACAGGCTGTCTAGTTGCTTAATTACGGCTTCTGTTGTCGTTGATGGCATGATTTTTACTTCAAGCCAATTGGAATATGCATCAACGACAATCAGAAAAGTATGCCCCTTGGTAGGCCCCGCGAAGTCAATGTGTATTCTTGACCACGGTCCTCGAGGGGTTTCCCAGTCCTTAACGGGTGCTTTTGGTGGGGATGGTCTAATTGTCTGGCATTTGTGGCATGAGCTTACCCAATACTCTATGTCCTTATCAATATCCGGCCACCACACGTAACTCCTGGCGAGGCTTTTCATCTTTACCATTCCGGGGTGCCCTTCATGTAAAAGCCTAAGAACCCTGGGCTGCAGTTTAGCAGGGATTACTACCCGATCACCCCACAACAAATACCCCTTTTGGATGGAAAGTTCAGTCTGTCTGGACCGGAAAGGTTTGGAATTTTCAGTTTTTAGATTCTCCGGCCAGCCTTTACCTACCCAGCTAAGAACGCGGGCAGTCAATGAGTCTTTCGCAGTGGCTCTTGCGACATCATATGCTGATATGGGTAGATCGGGGCATGTCTCGATTTGTAGCGCTGTCATCGTTGGTGCCGGGTCTGCGTCGGTTGTTGGCAAGGCGCTTTGCTCAAAGCGTCCGCATGGGAAATTTGTTTCCCTGGTCGGTGTGTCAGAGTGTAGGAATAAGCCGCCAGAAACTCTGACCATCTCGTCATTCTAGGTGAAAGTATGTTAGGTGTTGGCTTGTTTCCCGCCAAAATCCCCATTAACGGCTTGTGATCCGTTATAATTCGAAAAGTCCTCCCATATACATATTCGTGGAAACGTTTTACTCCAGCGACAATTGCTAGAGCTTCCCTGTCCAATTGGCTATAATTCCGCTCGGTTTTTGATAGAGTCCTAGAATAATATGCGACGGGTGCTTCTCTGCCATCCGGTAGTTGGTGGCTCAGGACGGCACCTACTCCATATGGTGAGGCGTCGCAGGTCACTGTTAATGGCAGAGTGTCGCTAAATTGGATGAGAACGTTTGTTGATGTTAGCAGTCTTTTAATATTTTGGAAGGCTTTTTTTTCTTTGTAACCCCAAGTCCAAGTAGCCTTTTTGTCTAGCAGGCGGTATAGCGGTTCTGCTATAGTGGCTTTGTTTGGCAGGAATACATTATAGAAATTAATTAATCCTAAAAATGCTTGGAGTTCCGTTTTATTTTTAGGTTCAGGCGCGTCATTTATCGCCTTAATCTTTTTATCTGTGGGGTGGATGCCCTCTCCGTCTATTGAGTAGCCCAGGAATTCGACGTTGTTTTTAACTAGGCAGCACTTCTCTCTTTTAACCTTGAGGCCAGCTTCTCTAAACTTAGTCAGAACCTTTTTTAGTCTGTTCCTTAATTGTGTTTCATCTCTGGCCGAGATTAGGACGTCGTCGAAATAGGGAACGACTCCTTGTATGCCATTTAGAAGGCGTTCCATTAGACTCTGGAAGACGCCAGGGGCTATGCTTACTCCAAATTGGAGTCGGTGGCATTTGAATGCGCCTTTATGGGTGACAATAGTCTGCGCTTCTGCTGTTTCTGGGTCTACTGGGAGTTGTTGATAGGCTTGTGCCAAGTCGAGTTTGGCGAAAACTTTGCCATTTCCCAGGGAATGGAGCAAATGCTGGACTACGGGCACCGGGTATGCGCTTGGTTGTAATGCGTGGTTCAGGGTAGCCTTATAGTCACCACAGATTCTGATGGACCCGTCTGGTTTAATGGGTGTGACGATAGGCGTTTCCCACTTGGCATGGTCCACAGGTTCTAACACCCCTTGGGCTACTAATTTTTCCAGCTGTTCCTCTATTTTTGCCTTTAGTGCAAAAGGAACTCGCCTGGCTTTTATTCTTCGTGGGGCTATTTGGGGGTTTAAATTGAAAGAAATAGGGTTTCCCCGGTACTTGCCCAGTGATCCGTCAAACACGTCGTGGAATTCTCTGACTAGGTCATCTTCCCAGCCGGCTGTGGTCACTCGATCGACCCCGGTCATCCCGATGCCCAATGGCGCGAACCACTCGATGCCCAGGAGGCTTGGTCTGTCTTGGTTGACTATGGTCAGCGGAAGCACTTTGATGTGGTTTTTGTAGGCAACTTGAAAATGTCCTTTGGCCATCACAGGGATTTGGTTTCCCTGATAGTCTTTGAGGGTTAGGTGCTGCTTCATCAAGTCTTTGGTCTTGATACCTGGGACTAACTGTTTAATTGTGTCCCAAGATACCATGGAGAGGAAGGACCCCGAGTCCACTTCCATTTTGCAGTGTTTTCCCTCGATTTCTACGACGATTTTAATTTTTCTTCCACTTTCCGTCTGGGAGCTTTGGATAATGACAGTTTGGTGTGTATTGGCTCGCTTTTCTTGTTGCCATTTTCTTTCGGCTCGACTTGGCTCGGCTCGTGTTGGGGAATTTCTGCGTCTCGTCGGGCTGTAAGATTTTTTATTTCTGCAGACCTTCTCGATGTGCCCTCTTTTTCTGCAATGTCGGCAGATGGCATCGAGGAATCTGCATTCGGCTCGTGGGTGGTTTCCTCCGCAGCCAGCGCATTCCCGCCACTTTCTCCTTTCGCGCTCTTTCTTGTTTGTGAGCAAACGGTGGACCTCGTCGTCCTCCTCGCTTGATTCGTTTGTTTCGCCCGACTCTTCATAATGGGTCGTTGTGGCAGGATGCTTTTTCTCTTTGGTTGATGTTTCATCGCCGTGCGTGTTCATTTTCTTAAATGTTACTGCGGATTTTTTCGTAGCTTCAGCGGCTGTGGCTTCCTAATGGCTTCGGTAACGGTGATGTTGGGCTTGTTGAGCATTTTACTCTGTGCGGTTGAGTCTCTCAGGCCCAACACCACGCGATCTCTCATTGCCTCGTCTATGTTTGAGAATTCACACTCACCCCCGATTTGTCTGAGTGCAGCGACGAAGTCGGCAACGGTTTCTCCCTCTCTCTGGTCTCTTCGGTAGAATTCATGTCGCTTTATTAAATTAGACACCATCGGGGCGTAGTGTGCTTTCAGGAGTCTCTGTAATTCTGTCCACGTTAATTGTTTAACATCCCGAGGCTTGGCGAGGGCTTTAGCCATTTTAAAGACGGTTGTTCCGCAGTGCGTCAGGAACACGGCTCTCTTTCGTTGTTCGGAAATGCCTTCCATTTCGTTGCTCTCCAAGTACATTTGGAAGCGATCAGCATAGGAATCCCAATCCTCTTCGTTGGGATTGAAGGGTGCGGGCGGTGCGTTGTTTCCAGACATCTTAGTTGCAGTCTGGGCTTTTATCACCACGTGCAGGTTTTGTTCCGTTCAGGACGATCCCATCCTCGTCGCCAGTGTTTTGTTCGGAAAACACACGAGGTAGACCGGGTTCCAACAACAAATACTTTTATTGTTAACAGTTAGTAACGGAACGCCGGCTGAAGCCGGGGCCAGCCCTTTTATACAGGCTGGCTTGCCTGCTTGCAGCCAATGGCAGCTATTTAGATTTGCCGCCTTTTTGGTATCACTTTGGATTGGTTCCTAGTGAACCAATCCACTGTTCCTTTCCTTAGCCAATCAGAATGGTAGGTTTGGAGTCATCCACTTTACATACAGAACACTGTTAATATGTTTCTGCACTATATTTTACAACATCTTGAGTCTCCAAATACCTACGCAAAGGTCCTCTTTGTAGACTTCAGTTCAGCATACAATACCATCATTCCAGACACTCTTCTAAGTAAATTAAACCAACTAGCAGTACCTGAACACACTCTTAGTGAATCATAAGCTTCCTTACAGACAGGAAGCAGCAGGTGAAACTAGGCAGAATCACATCTGATACCTGTACAATCAGCACAGGGGTCCCCAAGGCTGTGTGCTTTCTCCATTTTTCTTCTCCCTATATACTAATGACTGCATCTCAAACGATCCATCTGTTAAAATATTGAAGTTTGCAGATGATACAACAGTGATTGGTCTCTTTTGATATAATGACGAATCCGCATACAGATGGGAGGTTGTACAACTTGCCTTGTGGTGTAACCAAAACAATCTAGAACTGAACACATTCAAAACCATAGAAATGGTGGTAGACTTTAGGAGAAACCCTCCCATACTACCACCTCTTACAGTACTAGACAATACAGTATCAACAGTTGAAACCTTCAAATTTCTAGGTTGTATCATATCACAAGACCTAAAATGGACACCTAACATCAGAAACTATATATTATTTCTGTTCACTTTATCACTTCCTCACTGTCAATTGTTATCTGTGGTATTTATTATCCTTACCAATTGTGAAACTCTTTCTAATTTAGGAACTCCATAGATGTCTTTGAAGTTTTTAGGTAACTTTGAAACTCCCAACAATTTTAGGCAGCCCACAACAATAAAAACATGGTAATTACAATATCATTTTAAAAAGAAAAAAGATGGCAAGAACAACAGACTGAATGAATTAAAATAAGGTGTCCCCCCCCCTCTCTCTCTCTCCTCTTTTCCCCTCTCAATGCCCCCACCAGTCACCAAAGTCCTAGATGAATATAATAATCAACCCAAAAACTACTGTCAGACCTTTTTCCTCTACCAGGTACTCCCAAATTGCATATCCCTCCACATGGCTTAAATAGTCTATCCACTCCCTGTACCAAATCTGGAGCTGAAATGCCTGCTGTCTACCCTGTTGTTTTTCTACAACGTACATTAATTAAAAGTTGATATAAAGTTGATTCCAATATTTCAGGGGCTGCAACAAAGAAGAGGGAGTCAAGCTATTTTCCAAAGCATCTGAGGGCAGGACAAGAAGCAATGGGTGGAAACTAATTAAGGAGAATAGCAACCTACAGCTAAGGAGAAATGTCCTGACAGTTAGAACAATTCATCAGTGGAATAACTTACCTCCAGAAGTTATAAATACTCCAACACTGGAAGGTTTTAAGACGAGATTGGCTAACCATTTGTCTGAAATAGTACAGGGTTTCCTGCCTAAGCAGGGGGTTGGACAAGAAGACCTCCAAGATATCTCCAACTCTATTATATAATAGAGTAATAGAGTTATTCTATTCTAGATAATAGAATAGGTATTCTGTTCTACCATAAAATCAGGAATTCTCTGACCATTATATTTTCTCCCACAAAAACTGCTCTCATTCCAGGATGGAGTTAAGATTTCCGCTTTCCTCCTTCTAATGCCTCTCATCCACTTGTTAGTCAAATCCTTGCTGAATGCATCCACAGGATTGTCCAGTATTTATCTTACAAGGTTTTCTACCTCAAAAAAAAAAATCTTCTCATAATCTTGGAAATTGCTAATTATTGTATAACCAGTTATTGGTGATCGTGGATTGAATTAGAAAAAATAGACACAATTTCTGAATAATTAATAATCAGTGAATCCAATTCAGATCCTAGGATTTTTACTTTCTCCTTTTTTTTGTTTGCCACTCCTGCCTCCCCAACATTGGCAATGATAAAGGAAGCTGTTGTCTTGGTCTGGTTTCCTTATTTGTCAACTTATTCCATTCTCATCAACTCCAAAATTTTCTCTTCCATGTTGATGGAGAAAATAGAGTGAAAGAAGTCATATACAATATATAAATGGCAAAAATAAGAGCATAAATAAACTGTCTAAAGTTGGGAAAACTGGAAAGAAATTTTTAAAAAGTGAAAATGGCTGTTTCTACCTACTTTGTTGAAAGGAAATGACTTTATGTAAGGAGAAACTCTGTAAGGAGAATAATATAATTACGAAATGTGTATGGTAAAACAAGAGATAAAGCCAAGAACAAATGGTGCTGAAGTAATGTGGACTGACTGCAAATATGAACAATACAAAATAAAACAAACATATATGAGGTCAGTCACGTACAAAGAATAAATAAAGATCAAATTAAAAACAAATAAAAAATGAGTAGCTGGATTAAAAGCAAGTGGAAAACCAAGAAGGTTGTCGTTTGCTGTTGTATGGTTGTTGTAAAATGTATATTTTATCCTCAAAAAATGGGATATAAATGAATACATGAAGCAGCATATAGATATAGTGGCTGAAAGGATAACATGCAAAGATCGAAAGGCAAGAGTAAATGCTGCAGATTTGATTATATTTCTATCTTTTTTTCTGCTTTGAATAACATAGCTGTGTGATAGACATATAAGTATGTACTGGTATGAAAAAAGATTCATTAATGAACAAGAAATCACTACCATTTATGAATATTCAAACTCACTTCACATACGACACTTTTAGAATGGCTAAATGTTTCATGAACCATCAATTATATGGAGAGCACTCATCTAATCTCAAGCAACTGCACTGTCAGAATAGCAACTACATGGGGATAATATTATTAATTAGGAGACATAAACTCAATATTGTTTTGTAATAATTTTACATAGAACAAAAGAACTTTGTATAAATAACAGTTACACTGTAAGTCTACAATGTGGTTTGCTGGCTTTGGCTTTGTTACTTTTCAACTTTATAGAAGAACTTAAATAGTGATTCAATTAATATTATCATAGAATGCCTTTGACAACTTTGGATTTTTTTCTAGCACTATTGTATTAGATATTTTTAGAACTGTGGTTGTCATGTCCTATAAAATGTCCAAATGGCTTTGATTTATCTGTCTTCAATTAATATTTCATTCCCTAGAGTAAGTTCATTAAAAATCCAATCAGTGCAATTAACAACTTATTCATCACTTATCTTATTACAAAATGTAATTGCTTACTAGAGCCAATTCAATTTATTTTGATTCACAGTAAGGCTATCCTAGAAAAATTTATTATGCATGGCTCACTTCAGCATAGCAGCATTCCATTTGAGAAAATGTGTTTATCACAAAAGGTTAGTGAGTTCTAGTTCTCTTTTAAATGATTTAACTTTTTCAATTGTATGAAAAAGTTGAGATACTTCTGAATACTGACTGATTGAGATTGAAGAGACAGAAACAGACACAATATTTACATGTTACAATATTGAAAATAATATTGCTCAAATTTTAATGCATTCTATTTATGAACAGTTATTTACAGATTCAAGGCAAGAAAACAGTATAAATATGTCAGGGGCAATGTTTGGCCTTTTTTCAATCAGCAATTGGTATCACCTCCTTTGACATAAATAATAGCTTCTAAAGTTATAATATAATCAGATAAGACTATGGTATTCTTATCTTTGGAATTATTTTTCTACTCTTCCTTGCAGAATCCTTCAAGTTTGAAAATAATCTTAGTTTATTTGTAATTGTTATTCTTGTTTTGGATTGTCATTCTGCTAAAATATCCAGCTTCTTTATAACTTCAAATGAAAACATCCATTGAAATGAATTTTGTACTGAACTGGCATAATATATGATCTTAAAAATGAAAAAGCCTAGTAGAATGAATGAATGAACGAACAAATAAGTAAATGATTGGCTTCTGTCATCTTAAAATAATCTTAAATTAATTTTTACTCTTTAATGTTTTATTATTCTGGCAACTATTCTTCATCAAACTTCTCTTATATTAAATGCAATAACACAACACCCTTTTCACCATTTATGAAAATCTAAGATGTTAGAATTGATAATATTGATACTATTTTTTTTTCGTCATTACATCTTTAAATTGTAAGCCTAATGGTAAGATCATCTCAACTTATGAATAAAATAACTAGAATATAAAATCAGTATAATATGGTTAAGTACTAAAAATCCACCCACTTATCAACAAATGCTTTTAGCACTAATTGAAGGAAGACCAGAAAGGCAGCTTTATGCTTTTCAATCAGCTGAAATTCAAGTGCTTTCAGTCAAAGATTAAAATATTTTCTACAGCTGTGAATCATCTCTGTGAAAATTCTACCAATCTTGGGGAAGTGGAAGAAATGATAGAATGACAGAGAGAGAAAGGAAGATAAGGAAGATAAGCTTATCAATATTGTGTGAGTGAATATGCAGAGCACTATAGAAGTAAAGCGTGAAAGAATCCTTTTTAAAAAAAGTTTGTACTTCTGTGCTTAAACTGATGACAATCTATTCAAAAATGATTATGAATTTTGATCAGGCACTAACATTATTTGTGCAGAAATAAAATATACAAAGCATTAGTATAATGCAGAAATGTTACCTGTTAGGCATTAATGTACAGTCAATGTCTGGCCGCTTTGTTCTGGGAATGGCATATAGAGGATATCGGTCTCCATGGCGAATTAGTACATGGACAGATATCAGTTTAAAATAGTGAGGTCCATGACCTATAAGAAAAAGAGCAAGAATATACTCATAATAGAGATTCCTTTTAGAATTCCAACTGAACTCCAAGAATTCATAATACATTTACACCTTCAGTTAAACATACAACATTGGCACTGAACAATTGTAACAGTTGAGAGCGTCTTGTTTTAATTATGGGCAAAAATCAAGAAAAAACAATATTTGAAAATACCAGCCTGGCTCTCCACAATAGAGGCACTGACATACCCAAATGTAATGATATGGGAAAAATCATAAAATATAAAGATATTTTGAATGAGAAGAGGAATTTGAAAAACAAGCAGGAATTGAATAAACAAAGAATAGACTTAATATGGTGGCCGTATGTACCAATACAATCTAGATATCAAAAAGATGCTAAAATATATGGTTTACATAAAGAACCAACAGAACTGGATTAAATTTTAACAGGACCAGAGGAGAAATTAATTTAAAAATTCTATAATTATTTACTGAGTATTAGGATGGAAGAAGAGCAAGGAAATGAAACCATTATTGTGTGGGCCAAAATTTTGGGATACTCTATAGAATCTGATAAATGGCAAAAATTGTGGGACATAAACTATAAACTAACAATGTCTACTGTATATAAAGAAAATTTATGAAAAATACAATAAAAGGAATGTGTATTTAATAATACATGTGTTAACAGCGGCCAGAATCGTGTTTGTACAACACTGAAAATGCGAGGATATCCCTACAGAAAAGATAATTTAAAATCTTAGAATGTACAGAAATGAGTAGACTAACTCTTGAAATTAAAGAAAAGGAAGACATTGAATATTTTGAGATATGGGATTTGTTCTATTGATGATTAAATAAGATAAATAAAAGTTAGAACTTTAAAATTATAAGAGAAAGATTACTTTTATCATGATTGATTACTGTAAGCTATTAGTAATTCTAATTAGTATTAATAATTAATATGTATTAATATTATGAAGGAAAAGCACTGATACTATAAGATTATAGCTAGAGCATATCATCATCTTATGATGCTAAATATTGTTCAAAGGAATTGTAACCAGGCAACACACTGTCTATATGAATATTGAATATGTTGCTCTTTCTATTTATAATAAAATAAAAATAATAACTAAAAAAAGTATTGCCTTCATCTTTTTCCCAACCTGTTCCTCAGTTTTACTTCATATTTTTCCTCCTAAGGCAGCCAACAAGCCGAGACAAGGGCCATTCAGCAGAGTACAAGAAAGTTATTTCAAACCAGGTTCTCTCCCGAAAATGGTGAGGTCTCCAAGCTGATCCCAAATAACAGCTGACAAGTATTTGTGGTGAGAAGACATAAGAATTTTATTTATGTTTGAGTTAGAACATAAATGAGAAGAATGACCTATATTAGATGATTATATATAGAATTGGAACTGTTTATTGTTCTAACAGCGTATTTATACTTTTAATTTTTTCTGTTCCTTTTATTTTCACTAATTTCTTTAAACATCTGTTATGATTGTTGGGGTTTTTTTTGTATAATGCTTGAATTCTTGTTTGTTTTGCTTTTTTCTGTTATTATTTTAAATGGAATAAAAACTATTTTGAAGGAAGTATTTGTGGTGGTTCTGTGTATGATTAAGGAAGAGAGAGAACTTTTTGTCTGTGGTTTCAAGCACAATGATTCCAGGATACCAGTTTGCTTCATCAACTTTGGTTATCATGTAAAAAGCAGCTAATAAAGGTACTGGATGTTGAAATAGCATAAATTTCATGCAACTCCTACTTATATTCTCTGTCACAGCTGTGCTTCAGGGTGTCAATAATTTGGGCTGATGCAGGTCATTGCTCTGGCTGAAAAGCTCCTTTCTCCTGCCATTTTCTTTCTTTTGCACCAGGCAGCTGGTGCCAGGAAAAGAAAGGGGGAGGGGTGAAAGGAGAAGGGGGTGAATTTTGACAAGCCAATGGATAGAGCTATTGATTGGTTGCCTGGTGATACTGAGAAAGTCCTCTGGCTATAAGCCATAACATAAGCAATTGGTAGTGATAAATGTATACCCATTTTACTTTTCAGCTGGACTAGTCATTTTAACTGATTTAGGGGGAAGAACCCTGATTTGAACATAGGAAACCACAATGGAAAAGTTTGGATTACCAAATAGCAGTGGTGGGATTCAAACATTTTTACTACCGGTTCTATGGGCGTGGCTTGGTGGCGTGGGGTGGCTTGGCTTAGTAGGCATGGCTTGGTGAATGTGGCTTGGTGGGCATAGTAGCGAAAAGATACTGTAAAATCTCCATTCCCACTCTACCCCGGGTGATGATTACTCCAAAATCCCATTTCCTTCCCATCCAGTAACCTGCTTTCCAGCTCCGTTCTCCTCTGCAGGATAACAAAAGAAGACCCAGCTAATCAGCTGGGACTCAGGTGGCAGAGAATAGATGGGGGTGGGGCCAGAAAATGGTAGTATTCTGAACTATTCAAAATTTCCACTACTGGTTCTGCAGAACTGTTCAGAACCTGCTGAATATCACTTCTGCCAAATAGGTAATCAAAAAAACCTATTTACCAGCACTGCATAAAACTTCTGTATGATGTACAGATCCAGTGGAGACTGTGTACTACATAAAAATAATAGTGCTAATTGGGCTAATTTTTTTTAAATCCATTTTCAGATTCTCGCAGATCAGATTCAGAAGCTTCATGCTTTTCTATAAAAACCATTCATTCTACTTACAGCTTCTAAGGATTTCATGCTTTTCTATAAAAACCATTCATTCTACTTACAGCTTCTAAGAATTTTAAATGCAAGGCATGACTAAATCAGTCCTGTGGGAGAGGGAGAAAATTATATTTGAGCATCTGTTCCATTTAAGCTTAAGCTAGTAGGTTGCCTTTACTTTTTTGTTAAATGCTGCTTTCTGTTTGGAATGTGAGAACATTCTATTAGCAATGTTTCAGAACTGCAATAGAATTAAGCAAATAACAATAAAAGAGCAGTCAACAACAAAATTGCATAGTTACCTTCCATACTGCGTTCAGAGATGCTGGGAACATTACAATAAAACTGGGCTTCATAAATAGGATCGATAGCAGGTGGCTCTGTTAGTGGATTAGGCATTATTCTCTTTCGATTCTTGGAATGCAAACCATTGTTTTTAATTGGCTTAACAGGAATCAAATGTACTAAAATATAAATAACCAACATCAGTTGATACTGATTAGTCTAGTGCTAAATTATTTATTTGCATAATTCAAAATACATAAATAAATATGGAATAAATATGGAAACAGGAAATAGACTTCTATACTTCTTATACTAGACTTCTAATATAAAATTTATTTCTACATCACATTAATTAGTGATTTCTTAGTAGATAATATGTAATGTAATGATATAATTTTGCTGAAAGAGTGGTATTCATCAGCAAAACAATCTTTTCATTATGCATTGCTTTTGATCTTTATAACAGATTTGGGTTAAATGCAGACAGTGTTACAGAAATAGTAACTAAACAAAATTCTGTTAACAAAGGAACCAGTAAAATAAAATTACAAGATTTTGATTAAAAGCATAAGCAATAAATAAATTGTCTAAGACTCTAACATTGCTATTTCATGTACTATACTGAATTATGCTTTCTTAGAAAATATAATTTTCAGTGACAATCCATTTCAGCATTCCTAAATATGTTTAAATTCTATTCTGCCTACAAAAGAAAATCCTTTGAAATAATTTTTTCAGGAATTATCTTTAATACATACAGCATATTATATGTATAACATAATATGAAGAGACAAGAAAAAATAAACATACCCATCTTCTAGTTTAGCCTAATAAATATTATTCTTTGAGTATTAAAACTACTGGTATTACTACTGAAAACAGCATTTTGTCATAGATTTTGTTTATCCTAATTTTGCCCTACCTTACGTTATGTATACAATTTGTGCACTATTGCTTTCAGTACAATCACTTCTGAAAAATAAAAGAAACAATATAAAATAAAAATTGAATTTTCTTGAGTTGTACGTATGTTCATCCCTTTTTTTATCCATTCAACAATCCATCTATTATTTTGGTTTTAATTAAGAACACAGTTATTTGAATAGCAAATACAATTAATACTAAAATAACTAAAAGACAGATATTGAAGACAAATCTTTTATATTTACCAAAAAAAAATCAGACATGGAAGCAAATCCATTCCTTTTTTTCTTTCGACTTTAAAACTTTGAAAATATTTTTTCCTGAATATTAGCCTTAAACACAGTAGATTCTTTCAGTTTTGCACAACCAAATTATTTCAAAGCACTTTTACAAACTTGAGAAAGTACACAGCAGACTTTGTTTACAGGACCCATGATAAATTTTCATTGGCTTTAAACATAAAAAGATACACTAGAAAAGTTCTGCAAGAATGGAAAAAGAAATTTTAACTCTTCCATCCATCAGCAGTTATTTATAAAAAGTGCTGCTAAAATATTTTCCCACAAGACTATTTCTCTTATGTGTAAACAGAGGAAAAAAGTGTAATGTTTTGCTCGAATTCTGAACTACCTCTTTTGCTAACCTGTGCAATTGAGAAATGTCACAGAAAGACATGTTCAGACTGCTATACTGAGCATGATAAAGAGTATAGGAAATTTTCTGGAAAGGACTGTGTGGAAATGAATCCCAATCTGGCATCATAAATTAGATTTATTTGATAGGGATAGATCAGATTTTCCCAAAACTTTGGTACTTTTCATGTTTGGAAGGTGTAAAGTTGAGGAATGGTGAGCTAAAAAAATAAGCTTCACTCCCCTTATTAACTACTCACCTGACTGAATCATAGCTCATATTATTTCCATAAAACTGACAGAACTGAAACATGGGCATTAAAAAAAGTAGCATTGTTTCTAATAGGGGACAGTATCTTAAGAATTATCTGAATTGTTACTGAGTGGTTCTTTAAATACATGTGAAATTTCTGTTACTACCCTGTTTCCCCAACAGTACGGCCTCCCCCAATAGGAAGTCCAAGCATGTTTTATAGGCACGAAATGAAATTAAACCCCTCCACCCAAATTAAGTCCCCCTTATATTAAAACATGGAAAATAGGAGGGAATGATGGGGGGGCTTGCCATTAGGAAGCACTTTTGTTGCACACCCAGATATGGTGCTGCCTGCGTTGACCCCAAGCCGAAGTGCCCCACCAATGCCAAGGTCAACATCCAAGCTGTCGCCACCCGCCCAAAGATGCAAAGGGGGAGGGGATTAAGTCACACACGAAAAGACAGCCTAAACATTTTTGGGGGCTCAAAAAAAATAAGACCCGGCCTTATTATATGAGAAACACGGTATCATTGTTTTAGGAAGAAGAAAATATTCCACAGAAAGAATGGCAGAGAAAGAATACATATGGTAGATTATGCATTCTAACATCTGCATTCAAATTTCACAGAATTTTTTTTACAGTAAAAATCCAGAAAATCTATTATTGCTTCTTTGAAAATATCCTTCTTGAGGTGTTACTGATCAATAGTTATTTCCCCCAAGCTTAAAACCAGTTATTGTTGTTAAGGCCCTGTCACACTGCCCAACGGATGCAAAACGGACACAACGGACGAGAAAAATGTTCCATTCGTTGTTATCCGCTCTCAGAAGGGGCAAAATTTGCATCACCGGAGCGGATAACACGGACGCGGGGAGGACGCAGGGCGGATGGAAAGCGGATGTGGAACGGAAGCCCAGCGAATGGAAGCGGAAGGGAGTGGATGGCACATCCGCAAGGCTTCCGGGGGACCTCAGCAAAGCGGATGCAGAACGGATACAGCGGATGCAGAGCGGATGAAGCGGATGCACAGCGGATGCACAGCGAAAGCCTAGCGGATGCCGAGCATTAATTGCGCATGCGGGGAGGATGCATTGCGTCAGCCCCGCGGATATAACGGAAGCAGCTCAGAAGCACGTCGCCATTCAGAGGAAAGACCTGCTTCCAGACACATCGACTCCCTTGCCTGTCCTGCCTGCATGTCTGCCTGCAAGCCTTTCTTCCAGCCTTGCTACCAGCCTCCCTGCCAGCCTTGCTGTCTGCCTGCCTGCAAGCCTTGCTGCCAGCCTCCCTGCCAGCCTTGCTGCCAACCAGTCTGCCTGTCAGCCTTGGTGCCTGCCTGCCGGTCAGCCTTGGTTCATAGCTGCCTGCCAGCCTTGGTGCCTGCCTGCCTGCCAGCCTTCCTGCCAGCCTTCCTGCCAGCCTGCCTGCCAGCCTTGGTGCGTGCCTGCCTGCAAGCCTTGGTGGCTGCCTCCCTGCCAACTTTCCTGCCAGCCTTGGTGCCTGCCAGCCTCCCTGCCAGCCAGCAACCCGACAACCATGCTGAAGCACAGCAAGCCTCAGCCATCTGCTGCCAGCCCTTGCAAGAGGGACAGGGCTACCATCCCACCCCCTGGCCCTCACTCTGGTTCTGCTGGGGCTTCTGCAGCACGGGCTCGCTCTTCTGGGGCTGGTGCTTCTGCTGCTTCTGCTACTGGAGGAGCTGATGACAAGCACTCCAGCACCAACCACCTCCAGAGCACCTGCACCCTTCACCCCTGAGACTGACCGACCAAGAGGAGTGCCAGAGATTCATTTTTATCTTATAGCTTATTGTTAATAAAGTCTATTTTTGAGTCACACACTTGCTTCATTTCTTTTTTTTTAATAAAGTCTTGCTGGAAACTTTTATAAATGGTTTAAGCCTTTGCATGCTTGTAGGATGGGTTAAGATAGCAGTGGGATGGGCAGGGATACCTTTGGGATGGGTTAGGATACCTGTGGGATAAACCGCCAGTGCAAGCATAGTGGGACTGTATGGTCCACCCTCCCAGGTGCCACACCTATGGCCCTTTATTATCAATAAAAATGTAATCATTGATCCACACATTTCAACATAAACACAACTCTTAATTAAATGCCCTGTTCATTGTCGGGCCACTCAACATACATGGCACAATCTCATCAGTGTGATGAGACAGGCTGAAGGAAGCATCCATTAAGCATCTATCAGCCTGTCTTGCAACTCCACCGCTCCAGCTGGGGAGTTGCACCAGTGTTTCAGGAGGTTGCGCTGCTTCTTCCCTTCACGTGAGGCTCTGTTGGGGCCTTGCACATCCTCAATGTCTATCAGGTTTCGCCCTTGCCTCCATTCCCCAGGCTCCATGTCCCCATTGCCTTGTTGGAGGTCCACGAGCCTGTTCTGCAAGACTGGGTAGCGGGTACGCATGAGATTGTGCAGGATGCAGCAAGCTTCCATGATCCTCCTCACGGTCTCTGGGCAATGCTGCATGGTGGTGAGAAGTACCTGGAACCTGTTGGCCAGGATGCCAAAGGCGTTCTCCACCACCCGCCTTGCCCTGGACAGCCTGTAGTTGAAGATCTTCTCTTCATGGTTGAGGTATTTGGAGGTGCAGGGATTCATGAGGTAGGTTGTGAGGGAGAAGGCGTCATCCCCCACGATGAAGTAGGGCACATTTTGAGTGTCGTTGGGCAGGGGGTCTGGATTTGGGAAGTCCACGATGAGGTTGCGTTCCAGCCCCTCCTTGAGGTCACTGGCATTGTATACCTGGGCATCTGAAGCTGACCCGTTGCCTGAAGCATCGATGTACATGAACTTGTTGTCAGCATCGACCATGGCGAAGAGGATGATGCTGAAGAAGCCCTTGTAGTTGAAATAAGTGGACCCCGACTTGGCTGGAGCTTTGCAGGCCCCGTGCTTGCCATCGATGGCTCCAACGGTGTGGGGGAAGTTCCACCTCTGATACTACTGCTCTGCAACTTTCTTCCATCCTTCTTCAGTGGAAGGGCACTGGAGGAGCTCCTCCTTGTATTCTTCGATGATGGCCTGCACCACTTCTCTGACCACAATGCTGATGGTTTTGTGTGGCACCCTCCAGCCATACTGCATGCTCCTGTAGGTGGTCCCTGAAGCCAGGTGGCGCAGAGTGAGTGCCACCTTGAGCCCAGGGTCCAGGCTGGGCCGGAAGTTGGTGTTTGCCTTGGTCGACCTGGGTGTCAGCCGCTGCACAACTTCGTCAAACATGGCTGGAGGCATCCTCATGAAGTTTTGGAATTCACGAGTGTCTCCACCATCAGCTTGTTGTACAGTTCTTCCTCTGCTCTTCTGGCGAACTATCTTCGTACCCAGAGGCTTCTTGGCCGCCTCCTTTTCTTCCCGTAGTAGAGTTCACAGAGCCTGTAGATGCCTTCGTACTGTTGCAGAAGGATGGTGGCTGCCAAAAGGACTTTGTTACGATCCACGGTGGACATGACTGGATGCTGTGGAAGAGCAAGAGGCAGATGAAGGCTGCAGAGGTCTGCACAGCAGGGCTGCTGGTCTGAAAGTGAGATCCAGATGTGTTGCTCCCCCTTTTTATAGGCAGTATAGGTGTCACTTTGCATCCTCTAGGCATCCTCTAGGCATCCTGTAGACATCCTTAATATCCGAGATAGATCCCCTCTGCGAAGGTTTTTTCTGTTTTAAATGCTTTGTTTCCGTGCTGCATCCGCTAGGCATCCGTTCTGCATCCGTTCCGCTTCCTCCCTGTGTCCAAGCGGATGCGAGTTGCACGGATGCGGAATGGATGCCTAACGGATATAGCGGATGCGTAACGGATGCAGAACAGATGCCTAGCAGATGCGTAGTGGATGCAGAATGGACGAATTGGGTACATTTTCCGTGCAAAAGTTTTGAGCAGCTCAAAACTTTCTGAGCAGATTAAATGTCAATAAATGGATGCTGGACGGATAGAGAGGAAGCAAAACGGAGGCAGTGAGTACATCGCGTTAACCAACAGATGGCAAGCTTTTTTGTCCGTTTTACATCCTCTTTGCATCCTTTGGTGCAGTGTGACAGGGGCTTTATCTTTCATATTAAATCTATTTGTGAAAATATAACAATACAGAAGCAGGAATTTCAATCCTCAACATGTAAGTAACAAGAAAACAAACTCCAAATCACATTCCAGTCATTCCTTTTAATTACCTCTATAACATTTGTTTAAGAGTCTATTTTGACTGTATATTGCACAATGACACAAGTTAACAGTAACAGGGTTTTCATATTTAAACTTGTCCTTTTCAATGATCTTATGTACGTACTAATGAAACTGACTAGTAAGAAGATGGAAAAATAATTATATAGATCTAACTAAGTCTAAGACTCTCATTAAACATTTGCACAGCTTAAGAATGATGAATCTACTGAAACAATATTGGTAAATCTTCATATTTTGTACTTTGAGAACTAACATTATTTTCCTGCTTACCCTAGTGCAAGAAAAGAGTACTAGATCTTGATTAAATTGAATTTAAAAACCCACCAAACCACTGGCTTTTAAGAGTAAATTATTACCTACTGGACCACAGCTGTGTTTCATTTATGAGTACAACAATAAGTCCATAATATTGATTTTCTTCTGAGAACAGAGGTGTCTGAAATGGCCTAAGGTAAAGCCCCTGTCACACTGCACCAACGGATGGAAAGAGGATGTAAAATGGAGAAAAACACTTGCCATCCGTTGGTTAACGCGATGCTTCCGTTTTGTACTCACTGCATACGTTTTGCTTCCTCTTTATCCGTCCAGCATCCATCTATTGACGTTTCATCCGCTCAGAGGGTTTTGAGCTGCTCAAAACTTTTGCACGGAAAATGTATCCAATGCGTCCGTTCTGCATCCGCTAGGCATCCGTTCTGCATCCGCTATATCCGCTAGGCATCCGCTATGCATCCACGCAACTCAATCCGCTCCAGCGGTAAACAGACGCAGGGAGGAAGCGGAACGGATGCGGAATGGATTCAGAATGGATGCAGAACGGATGAAAGCGGATGCAGCTAGCAAAGAAAGCATTTAAAATGGAAAAAACGTTCGCAGAGGGGACCTATCTCGGATATTAAGGATGTCTAGAGGATGCCTAGAGGATGCAAAGGGACACATAGTGGAAAACCTATACTGCCTATAAAAAGGGAGAGCAACTCATCAGATCAGCAGCCCAGCTGTGCAGAACTCTGCAGCCTTCATCTGGCTCTTCCTCTTCCACACCATACAGTCATGTCCACCATGGATCATAACAAAGTCCTTTTGACAGCCACCATCGTTCTGCAACAATGCAAAGCCATCTACAGGCTCTGTAAACTCTACTACGGGAAGAAAAAGAGACGGCCAAGAAGCATCTGGGTCTGAAGATGGATCGGGAGAAGAGCAGAGTACGGACTGTACAACAAGCTGATGGTGGAGCTCAGGAACGAAGACACTCGTGCATTCCAAAACTTCATGAGGAAGCCTCCAGCCATGTTTGACGAAGTTGTGCAGCGGCTGACACCCAGGTTGACCAAGGCAAACACCAACTTCCGGCCCAGCCTGGACCCTGGGCTCAAGGTGGCACTCACTCTGCGCCACCTGGCTTCAGGGACCACCTACAGGAGCATGCAGTATGGCTGGAGGGTGCCACACAAAACCATCAGCATTGTGGTCAGAGAAGTGGTGCAGGCCATCATCGAAGAATACATGGAGGAGCTCCTCCAGTGCCCCTCCACTGAAGAAGGATGGAAGAAAGTTGCAGAGCAGTGGTATCAGAAATGGAACTTCCCCCACACCGTTGGAGCCATCGATGGCAAGCACGGGGCCTGCAAAGCTCCAGCCAAGTCGGGGTCCACTTATTTCAACTACAAGGGCTTCTTCAGCATCGTCCTCTTTGCCATGGTCAATACTGAGTACAAGTTCATGTACATCGATGCTTCAGGCAATGGCTCATGTTCAGATGCCCAGGTATACAACACCAATGACCTCAAGGAGGGGCTGGAACGCAACCTCATTGTGGGCTTCCAAGATCCAGACCCCCTGCCCAAAGACACAGAAGATGTGCCCTACTTCATCATGGGAGATGACGCCTTCTCCCTGAGAACCTACCTCATGAAGCTCTACACCTCCAGACTCCTCACCCGTGAAGAGAGGATCTTCAACTACAGGCTGTCCAGGGCAAGGCGGGTGGTGGCGAATGCCTTTGGCATCCTGGCCAACAGGTTCCAGGTACTTCTCACCACCATGCAGCATCGCCCACAGACCGTGAGGAACCTCCTGAAACACTGGTGCAACTCCCCAGCTGGAGCGGTGGAGTGGCAAGACAGGATGATAGATGCTTAATGGATGCTTCCTTCATCCTGTCTCATCACACGGATGAGATTGTGCCATGTATGTTGAGTGGCCCTACAATGAACAGGGCATTTAATAAAAAGTTGTGTTTATGTTGAAATGTGTGGAACAATAATTACATTGTTAGTGATAATAAAGGGCCATAGGTGTGGCACCTGGGAGGGTGGACCATACAGTCCCACTATGCTTGCACTGGAGGTTTATCTATCCCACAGCTATTACCCCTCCCAAAGGTATCCCTGCTCATTCCACAGGTATCCCTGCCCATCCCACTGCTATCTTAACCCATCCCACAGATATCCTAACACATCCCACAGGTATCCCTGCCCATCCCACAGCTATTACCCATCCCAAAGTTATCCCTGCCCACCGCACTGCTAGCTTAACCCATCCCACAAGCATGCAAAGGCTTAAACCATCTCTAAAAGTTTCCACCAAGACTTTATTAAAAAAAAGAAATGAAGCAAGTGTGTGAATCAAACATAGAATTTATTAACAACAAGCTGTAAAAGAAAAATGACCCAAGTCAAGTGTCCAAATAAAGTCTACAGGTAGCCACCCAGTCTCTGGCACTCCTCTTGGTCACTCGGAGGTGTGCCCAGTCTCAGGGGTGAAGGGTCCAGGTGCTGTGGAGGTGGCTGGTGCTGGAGTGCTGGTCTGAAGCCCCACTGGAGTGCCAGGCCCCGAGAGGACAACAGGTGATGGTGTGTTGAGAAACCTCTCGGACATCTGGCTCAGACCCGTGATGTTGAGAGCTCTTTCCTCCATACCATGGGGTGTCAGCCCCGGCACCAACGATAGATGTACTGAGGCCAGGCTTGGCTGTGGGGTGGAGGAAGGAGCAGCGTAGTGGGGCTGTCTGCTCTGCAGCTGGGTGAGGACTGGCGTTGCTGGCATCGGTGGCATGGGTGGCATCAGTGTTGTGGATGGCATCGTTGGCGTCAGTGGCATCAGCGTCATGGGTGGCATCGGTGGCATCAGTGTCGTGGGTGGCATCGGTGGCATCAGTGGAACCGGTGGCAATGGTGGCATCTGATGACCCTGTGCCTGGACTGGGAAGGGCTGCTGCTTGTGCTGCTGGACCTCCTGGTAGCCATAGCCCTGGTAAGTGAGGGCCTGTGGGAAGCCTTGGAATGGGAGGGACATCACCTGGGGTAGAGGAGCAGACCTGGACTGGGTGGGAGCAGGTTCCTCTGGGTCTGGAGGGTTGTGAAGCAGCTTGGTGATGTGGTCCTTCACCACCTGGTACTGGGGTTCCGCCATGTCCGTGAGGGTCTGGTTGACATAGGTGAGGAAGGGCTAGCGGTTGGAGGATGAGGAGTCGGTGTGGACCAGCTGAGAGAGGAGATCTATGCTGCTCCGGATGGTGTCCCTGATCTTCAGCAGGAGTGTGTGGTTCTGCCCCTCCGGTCTGACTCTCTGCCTTTCTGTGGAGGTGGAGTTGGGGGTGGATGCGGGTAGGGCTGTGGTGGACGTGCCGTCTCCTTTCTCCCACCGCACCAGGGAGTCCTCCACGCACTCCACCACGTTTACAACAGCTGTCCGCGGGTTCTCTGCTATGGCACGCTCCACAGAAACCTGCCTGGAGACAAGAGCTGACTCTCGGCTGGCAGAGGACTGGCTCTCAGCAGGCTGCCGGAGAGAGAGGGTAGTGAGAGGGGCTGCTGGTGCTCCTCGGTGGCGGATCTCACCCTCCAGGAAGCTGCACCTGGCCATGACATAGGTCTCTCTGTCTGTCAGCTTAACCGTGGCCTGGCCAGATTTCTTCAGGTGCAGCTTCCAGTACCAGGTGTGCATGTGCTTCCACCAGCAGAACAGCACCTCCAAAGTGTAGCCCAGACTCTCCGCCTTCTCTCTCCAAGCAGCATGCTTCCGCTTGGTGTCCCTGTAGAGACGGTGTCCCTTCCGCGACAGATAGTCATTCTCTCTCAGCCACTCCAGCACCTCATCCTCATGTTCCTCCTCAATGGAGTATTGCCTCCTCTCCCGTCCCCGCATACGCCTCTTCCTCCCTTTGGCAGGACCAGATGGGCCCTCATCAGAGGGGCTCCCAGGTAGTAGGGGCTGCTCCTCCACACCAGCAGCAGCAGCAGCAGCAGCACCAGCAGGATCATCATCATCATCATCATCATCATCATCATCATTGTTAAGCCTGGGTTCCCCAACCAGGGTTAGGTAGACAAGCTAAACAGAATGTGCAGCGTTAGTCAGATAGGCACACAGATAAATGAGTGAGCTAAGTTTGTATATTTATTAACATACAGCAAAAATAACAGATACGCTTGTGCTATCAATAATATATTTTATTCCAGTATAAGTTTATGGCATAGTCAAATATCAGTCCAATAGTCATTTACCATGTAGTCAGTCCATTCAGGGATATTCAGTTAGCAAAGTCCATGTAGAATATCCTATGTCAGTTCACTTACAAAGCAGTCCTTTGTTGTCTCTCCCGTTTGAGCAATGCAGTCTTGATTCCAAGCAGTAATCAGGGATCATCAAAGCCAGAGAGAGTAGAGTGAGCAAGCCGTAGTCTTGCTACTTTTATATTGTTTTCTTAACCACTCCTTTAATTGCTATTTCACAGTTAAAGCTGTATACACTCTAACATACACTAACCATGATTCATAGTTATTATTTCACCTAAACCAGTTAGGGTAAACAATGTTATCCCTAACAATCATCATCACCAGCAGGATCATAATCATCATCTTCAGCAGCAGCAGCAGCAACAGCAGGATCATCATCATCATCAGCAGCAGCAGCAGCAGCAGGACCAGGATCAGCAGCAGCAGAGTAAGCACCAGCAGCGCTAGCAAGACCAGGAGCACGAGCAGGACGAGCAAGTCCAGGAGTACGAGCAGGATGAGCAGGACGAGGAGCAGCTTCAGCAGGATATGCACCAGCAGAAGCACCACCGCCAGGAGCAGCCTCAGCAGAGTAAGCACGAGCAGAAGCACCACCGCTAGAAGCAGCATTATCAGCTCCTGCAGAAGCAGAAGCAGCAGAAGCCCCAGCACAAGCCCCAGCAGAAGCAGAGTCAGGGACAGGGGGCGGGAGGGTGGCCCTGTCCCTCTTGCTAGGGATGGCGGCATGTTGCTGCTTTCTCTTCTTCCCCATGGTTGTGGGGTTGCTGGCTGGCAGGAGGCTGGCAGGGAGGCTGGCAGGCACCAAGGCTGGCAGGAAGGCTGGCAGGAAGGCAGGCACCAAGGCTGGCAGGAAGGCTGGCAGGCAGGCATGCACCAAGGCTGGCAGG
>BLBF01000186.1:659907-786734 GCA_015471245.1 Laticauda colubrina | reverse complement strand
AGGCTGGCAGGAAGGCTGGCAGGCAGGCATGCACCAAGGCTGGCAGGCAGGCACCAAGGCTGGCAGGCAGACTGGCTGGCAGGGAGGCTGGAAGGCAGGCTGGCAGGCAGGCAGACAGCAAGGCTGGCCAGGAGGCTGGGAGGCAGGCTGGCAGCAAGGCTTGCAGGCAGGCATGCAGGTAGGGCAGGCAAGGCAATCAATGCGTCCAGCAGCAGGTCTTTCCTCCGAATGGTGACCTGCTTCCGAGCTGCTTCCCTTTATATCCGCGGGGCTGACGCAATAAATCCCCCCCGCATGCGCAATTAATGCCAGGCATCCGTTAGGCTTTTGTTGTACAGCCGCTAGGCTTCCGCTCTGCATCCGCTTCATCCACTGTGCATCCGCTGTGCATCCACTTCATCCGTTCCGCGTCCGCTTTGCTGAGGTCCCCCGGAAGCCTAGCGGATGTGCCATCCGCTCTCATCCGCTTCCATCCACTGGGCTTCCATTCCGCATCCACTTTCCATCCGCTCTGCGTCCTCCCCGCGTCCGTTCCTTTCCATGTTATCCGCTCTGGTTATGTAAATTTTTGCCCCTTTTGAGAGCGGATAACAATGGATGGAACATTTTTCTCGTCCGTTGTGTCCTTTTTACTAACATTTTGCATCCGTTGGGCAGTGTGACAGGGCTTTAAACAGCATTAAGGATTGACTTTTAAAGGCCTTCAACTATAACATATTTGGCAGTGTTTCCAAGAAATAATGCCTATAACCTTGTCATCTGTTGTCTTAGGGTGATCTTTCTCCAAGGAGAAGTGCTCATCACAGTGCATCCTCAAGACTGTGCACCCTCAACACACACTGTACATGTATATACCCCACACTCCTTCCTGAATAAAAAATGTTATGTAAAGCACAAAAGAAATAAGAAATAGTAACCAAAGAAAAGGAAACATAGCTAAATCTAGCTTCTATAATATAACTTTCTAGCCTTGCAAATCTTTACTTCTTCTACATCCCATATATTTCATAAACTGCTTTTATGTCCTTTAAATTCTTACCT
This sequence comes from Laticauda colubrina, assembly GCA_015471245.1. Taxonomy (NCBI): domain Eukaryota; kingdom Metazoa; phylum Chordata; class Lepidosauria; order Squamata; family Elapidae; genus Laticauda; species Laticauda colubrina. The sequence goes on along the minus strand of BLBF01000186.1, from coordinate 785,693 downwards.
TTGTTTTTGAGGATTGAATCTCTATCAAATCACAATTTTCTAGGTTGATTCAGACTTATTCACATTTCCTTCATGTATTTGTTTTGAGATTTATCCTCCTTATTTTTCTCTATACCATCAAAGTACCCCAATGGTGTCAGAGATTTCAGAAAATCCAAACAAATAATTATTGTAACAATGTGTCTGTTTTAGTAGCAATAATGTTTCTTCAGATTTATTTTTTCCTCTGTAAAGGTCATTATACATACCACCTAGGTTACCAAATCTAAAATAGTATATAATCTTTCATATATATAATGACAAAGAGCTCCTTTCTTTATACAACATTTGTAAGTCATCTTTTACCAAGAGCTTAATTTTGTCCTGAACAGATGCCTTTATGAGGAACGCGTGATGGTATACATGAAGAAATCTAAATATTTATTCAAAAGTACACATTAAATAATTTCATTCTTTGTGGACAAAAAAAAAAAAATCAGCCCAGACATTAAAATAGTCCAAATGATTTATCAGTTTCATCATTATCTCTCTTTCTCCCTCTCCCTCTAACACACACACACACACAAACACACACACACACACACACACACACGTCATAGGCAACGATACTTGAATGTATACTTATATTGTGCAGAACTCTGATGTTTGCAAGGATGGCATGTATTTTCCAATAACTGCTGGTGACCTTCCACCGCTGCACCATAGAGAGCATTTTAACATACTGTACCTTTGTATGATTTGCCAATTGCACAGTGGCAGATAGGAAAGCACTCCAGAGGTTTAATGTCATCTCCCAGAAGATCATTGGTTGCCTTCTCCCCTCTTTGGAAGAGCGTTATAGCTCCCGATGCCTTAAGAAAGTTCAAAACTTCTCAAAGATCCATCTCATCCTGGGAACCCTTTTTTTAAACTATTACTATCTGGCAGACGGTACAGAATAATAAAGTAAGGACAAATAGGCTGAAAAGCAGCTTTTATCCCAGGGCAGTAGCTCTTTTAAATTCTGCTGTGTAGCATTGCTGGTGCTGTGTTAGGTGTTTTCGGTTCAATGTGTGAAGGGTGAAGGATGTGTGTTTGTGTTTATTTTCATGATCATGGTCATGATGTGCACTGAAGATGGTGTTTGATTTCATTGTACGAGGTGCAATGATAATAAACTAAACTAAACTTAAAAAAACCTTTATACATTAGAACTCAATCATGGTATCTTACCTAATATGGGCTTCTTTACATTAATATGTAACAGACATTTAAACATAAGACTTTTATTTTTCTTAGTAGATAGTATCTGCTGAACTAATTCATAGATTCACATTCCCAAAAGAATAGCCCATGTTTTAAGTGCATTTTGCTATGAGTAAAAGTATTGCTAGTTATTCTGAAACACTACTTTTCTTTTGCCTTGCACAGAGCTCTGCAATATGCCACTTGACATTTTAATCCAGCTTTATACAAGTCACTGATTTATATTTGTTCGGTACAATGGTAAAATCAGGCGCATATCTATATAATAGTTGCATGTATACAACCCTCATTTTACCATCTTCACTGTACAATTTTCTATGGTTCTTTGAACAGCACTTTATTAAAAAGAAAAGGAGGCCTGATTCTTTTGTACAACTTTTTCTTGATAAATTTATGTTGGTTTCTGCCAAACAATGCATTCTTTTTTTTTAAATTGTCACAAACCACCTACTTAACAGACTGTACCAGAAGTTTGCAAAGGACTAATACTAAGCTGACATGTGTTTTTATCCAGGTCCTTTTTTTATTCCCTTTTTGAAGATAGGAACATGCACCTTACACCAATCATTTGGCACTACATGGTTTCTCAAAGCACTCCACAATTGTATCTATTAAGTTCTTCAAGGTCTTCAGACATAACTGATCTATTTCTGAATCCTTAAATTTATTCATGGTAGAAACACTTTCCTCGCCATCTATTAACTATCTTACCATCTTCTCCAAGTAGCAAACTCATTCTTTCCATTCCCATCCACCCCTCATTATTAATCTCCTCTCATTATTAATCTCATTATTAATCGCATAGCCAAAATAACGACTCTCTCTCTTTTTTTCAATTTGCATTTTTTGGTAACTTTCTACAGATATAAGTTACAGATTTTTATATGCAGAATTCTGAATGTATCTTGAACATTGAAATTAGGTCTCCATTTTGATTTATTCCAATTTTCCATTTTTATGTACTTTGAAGCACAATATGATGTGAGATTCTTCCAAAGTTTCCAACTGTTTTGCCTCTTCAATCTGATCTACCTGATCGATTAGGATTAGGTCTAGAAAAGGTCTAGATTAGGTCTAGAAAAAGCTTGTGTACTTCAAGCTTTTGGAAAATAAAACAGTCTGAAAGAACACTTGAAAAATGTTTGGGACCATGCAGTGTGGGCCAAGTTGGTTTTTCAACAGTTGTCTTTTGGTATTTAAGTATTTGAATTTAACAACTAACTTAGGGCCGAAAAAGTACCACCATCAATCACGACCATAAATAACCATAAATGGTTGCAGCATCCCTGTCATGTTGCTAAAGCCCATGTCACACTGCACTAATGGATGCAAAGAGGATGTAAAATGGAAACACTTGCCATCCATTGGTTAACACGATGCATCCGTTCTGTACTCACTGCGTGCGTGATTCATACGTTCTATCCGTCCAGCATCTGTCTACTGAGATTTCATCCACTCAAAAAGTTTTGAGCTGCACAGAACTTTTTGAGCGGATAAACTTTCCACTGCGTCCGTTCTACATCCGCGACACATACAGGGAACAAACGTTCTACGTCCGTCATCATCCGTTAAACATCCGCTATATCCGCTCGGCATTCGCTGCGCATCCATGCATCCACGCAACTCGCATCCGCTCCAGCGGAAAATGGAAAGAGGGAGGAAGCGAAACGGACACAGAATGTCCACACAGCGTTAGTAGCACGGACATAGAAAGGATGAAAGTGGATGCAACTTGGACATAAAGCATTAAAATGGAAAAAACGTTCGCAGAGGGGACGTATGTCCAATATTTAGGATGTCTGCAGGATGTCTAAAGGATGCAGAAGGACACCAAGCAGAAAACCGACATTTCCTATAAAAAGGGGGAGGAAATCACCTGGATCTCACTTTCAGTCCAGCAGACGTGGTGTGCAGTCCTCTTCAGCCTTGCTCTTGGTCTTCAACATCTTCCATTGATCTCCACCATGGATCATCACACACTCCTTTTGGTAGCCGCCATCATTCAAGACCAGAACTAAGCACGCTTCAGACTGTTTCACCTTTTTTGTGCAAAGAGAAGAAGGAGACGTCCAAGAACTGTCTGGGTCCGATGATGGATCGGGAGAAGAGCGGAGTTCGGACTCTATGACAAGCTGAAGGTGGAGCTGAGGAATGAAGACCCTCGTGCATTCCAGCACTTCATGAGGATGCCGCCAGCCATGTTTGACGAACTTGTTGAGCGTCTGAGACCCAGGTTGACAAAGCCGAGCACCAACTTCCGTCCCAGCCGGACCCTGGGCTGAAGGTGGCACTGACTCTGCGCCACCTGGCCTCTGGGACCACATACAGAAACATGCAGTATGCCTGGAAGGTGCCACACAACACCATCAGCATTGTGATCAGAGAAGTGGTGCAGGCCATCATCGAAGAATACCTGGAGGAGCTCCTCCAGTGTACCACCACTGAAGAAGGCTGGAAGAAAGTTGCAGAAGAGTGGTATCAGAGGTGGAATTTCCCCCACACCGTTGGAGCCATAGATGGCAAGCATGTGGCCTGCAAAGCTCCAACCAACTCAGGGTCCACTTATTTCAACTATAAGGGCTTATTCAGCATCATCCTCATCTCCCAGAGACTGTGAGGAACATCCTGAAAGCTTGCTGCATCCTGCACAATCTCATGCACACCCACTACCCAGTGTTGCAGAACAGGCTCGTGGACTGTCAACAAGGCAATGGGGACATGGAGCCTGGTGAATGGAGGCAAGGACAAAACCTGATGGATACTGTGGATGTGCAAGGCCCCGACAGAGCTTCACGTGAAGGGAAGAAGAAGCGCAACCTCCTGAAACACTGGTGCAACTCCCCAGCTGGAGCAGTGGAGTGGCAAGACAGGATGGTAGATGCTTAATGGATTCTTCCTTGAGCCTGTCTCATAACACTGATGAGATTGTGCCATGTATGTTGAGTGGCATTACAATGAACAGGGCATTTAATAAAGAGTTGTGTTTATGTTGAAATGTGTTGATCAATGAATAAATTGTTATTGATAAAAAAGGGCCACACTGTGGCAGCTGGGAGGGTGGACCATACAGTCCCACCATGCTTGCACTGGAGGTTTATCCATCTCACAGCTATCCTTGCCCATCCCACAGCTATTATCCATCCCACAGCTATCCTTGCCCATCCCACAGCTATTATCCATCCCACGGCTATCCTTGCCCATCCCACAGCTATTATCCATCCCACAGCGATCCTTGCCCATCCCACAGCTATTATCCATCCCACGGCTATCCTTGCCCATCCCACAGCTATTATCCATCCCACGGCTATCCTTGCCCATCCCACAGCTATTATCCATTCACAGCTATCCTTGCTCATCCTACAAGCATGCGAAGGCTTAACCATTTTCTAAAATTTTCCACCAAGACTTTATTAAGTAAAAGAAATAAATCAAGTGTGTGAAGCAAAGATAACTTTTATTAATAACAAACTTTAAAAGCAAAATGACCCAAGTAAAGTGTCTCAAGCAAAGATAAAGTCAACAGGTAACAACTCAGTGTCTGGCACAGTTCTCAGTCACTCTGAGGCATGCCCTTGGTCTCAGGTGTAAAGGGTCCAGGGGCTGTGGAAGTGGCAGTGGCTGGAGTGCTGGTCTGAGGTGCCATTGGGGTGCCTGGTCCCGAGAGGACAACAGGAGGTGGTGTGTGCAGGAAGCTCTCAGAGAACTGGCTCAGGCCTGTGAGGTTGAGAGGCCCTTCATCCAGGACCTGGGATGTCAGTCCCAACACCGATGATAGATCTTCTGAGGACAGACTTGGCTGTGGGGTGGAGGAAGGAGGAGTGTAGTGGGGCTGTCTGGACTGCAGCTGGGCGAGGTGAGGCATCGGTGGCATCTGTGGCATCTGTGGCGTCAGTGGCATCTGTGGTGCCAGTGGCATCGGTGGCATGTGGCAGGCTATGAAACTGGGCCTGGACTGGGAAGGGATGCCTATGCTGAGGGAAGTCCTGGCAGCCGTAGCCTTGGTAGTAGAGGGGCTGTTGGAAGCCTTGGAAGGGCTGTGACATCACCTGGGGTGGAGGAGCAGACCTGGAGTGGGTGGGAGCAGGTTCAGCTGGGCCTGGAGGGTGGTGCAGAAGCACAGTGATCCTCTCCTTCATCACCTGGTACTGGGGATTGGGCATGTCCATGAGGGTCTGGGTCACGTAGGTGAGGAAGGGCTTGCGGTTTGAGGATGGAATCTCAAAGTATACCAGCTGAGAGAGATCTGTGCTGTTTTTGATTATGTCCCTGATCTCCAGCAGGACAGTGTGGCTCTGTCTTTCCGGTCTGCCTCTCTGCCTGCTTTCTGTGGAGGTGGAGCTGGGGGTGGGTGTGGGTTGGTCTCTGGCTGCTGTGGCCTCCTCTTGATCCATCTGCATCAGGGGATCCTCCACGTCCTCTGGCATGGGGTGTGCAGCTGTCGGTGGGGTCTCTGTCATGGGGCACTCCGCAGACACCTGCCTGGACACACTGGCAGTTTCCTGGCTGGAAGAGGAGTGTATCTCTGTGGGCTGTCTGAGGGAGAGGGTTGACAGAGGGGCTGCTCCTTGGTGGCGGATCTCACCCTGCAGGGAGCTGCACTTGGCCATGACGTAGATCTCCCGGTCCGTGAGCTTGACAGCGGCCTGGGCGGATCTCTTCAGGTGCAGCTTGCCAAACCAGGTGTGCATATGTTTCCACCACCTCAGGAGGACATCAGAAGTGTAGACCAGGCTCTCCGGCTTCTCTCTCCAAGCCGCCTGCTTCCGCTTGGTGTCTCGATATAGCCTGTGGCCCTTCCTCCACAGGTACTCTTTCTCCCTCAGCCATTCGAGCACCTCCTTCTCATGGTCCTCTGCAATGGAGTACTGTTTCCTCTACCCCTTTTACTTCTCCTTCGATTGCCTCTTCCTCCCTCTGGCAGGGCCTTCTGGGCCCTCATCAGCAGGGCTTTGAGGGCCTTGGGGCTGGTCCACCACACCAGCAGCAACAGCACCAGCAGCAACAGCAGGACCAGCAACAGAAGCACCAGCACAAGCACCAGAAGCAGCAGGAGAAGCACCAGCAGCAGCAGAGTCAGCGCCAGGGGGTGGGATGGTGGTTCTGTCCTTCTTTCCAGGGCTGGCAGGATTAGGCACATGCTTCCTCTTCTTCCCCATGGTCTCTGATGAAGAAGTCTCTGGCAGCAGGTCTTTCCTCTGAATGCTGGCTGCATGCGAGCTGCTTCCTTTTATATCCTCGGAGCTGATGCAATGCATCCTCCCTGCATGCGCAGTGAACGCTTTGCATCCGCTAGGCATCCGCTAGGCATCTGTGATGCATCCACGTCATCCACTACGCATCCGCCCCTTCCGCTACGCGTCCCCTTTGCTGTTCTCCCATGGAAGCCCTGTGCGTGCCATCTGCTTTCATCCGCTTGGCTTCCGTTGAGCATCCGCTTAACACCCTCGTTACATCCTCTCCCTGTCCATTCCTTTCCGTTCTTTTCCGTTCTGTTTATGCAAATTTTTGCCCCTTTTGAGAGCAGATAACAACGGATTTTGCCTGTCCGCTGTGTCCTTTTTACATGCATTTTGCATCCGTCGGCCAATGTGACCTAGCCTTAACTTTCAACTGGTCACCTTTATGACTGGTTGCAGCATTTCTAAAGTCATGTTCCAGCATTCAAATAAATGGATTCACTTAATGATTATCACATTTGTTTTAATCACCACCATGTTCATTTAACAAGCACAGCACTTCCAGTCATGTGCGCGCCTCAACGTATAACCATTAACATAATCATATTTCTAGTCCTAGTTGCAGTAGTAAGTCAAGGGCTATCTGCACACACCTGTGAGCAAAATTCTAATAGACTTAGCATTTTCAACTGTTATTCCATAGATTAGGAAAATGGCAATAAAGGTTTGTGGTTTAAATTTCAATCTAGAATAGGCTTGTTAATGACAATGACTGATCAGTTAAGTAGTGTTTGATTGATATCTATAAAAATGCTATGATTTATTTGCATTATAGAAATACAAATAAAAGTTTATTTCACCAATCATTTAACATTAATATTTTTTAAACAACAGCATCCTTTATCTCACAAGTGTTCCTCATTAGTTGACATCAAAGTCAAAACATGAAAAAAGGCCACAGCCTCAATACAAAAGACAAACTTTCCTGTATTGCCTATTAATATGCTGAACGGACTGAAGGAAATATAGTTACAAATACTACAATCAGATTTTAACTACATAACTTTCTACCCCATCAATCTATTTTTCCCCAAACCTAGCATCAAGACCATATGTTTGTGTCAGAACACCAATTGTTTAGATATTATAAGACTGTTTATGTTGGGGGAAGATGAAATAGCGTTATTATGTGAAAACGATGATTGGTGGAAGTGTTAGTGGGGTGGCCAAGAATTGTTCCCTGTGAAAGTATGGACAGTTTTTGTCTTGGCACTTCTATTTAAGAGCTACATGAAAGCATTGGTGAGATCATCTATGAGCATGGGGTCATGTATCATTAATGTGCTGTTGACAGATACATGCTTTTGCCTCAGACCATCCAAACATTGTCATCAAGATATTTTCCCAGTGCCTGGAGGTAGGTGGGGAAGAACAGGTTTTGGCTATAGGTTCTGACAAAATTGAGTGGCTGTGGTTTAGGGCTATTCATATGTAATGATCTTCCATCGCTAACTATGATGTGGTGACAGTCTGTGGAATGTAAAGAGGATGGCACTGAGGTACCTGTTACCAAAACACTGAGGAGAAAAATACTGCTTAAGCTCAAACAAAGAAAAAGGAATTAAATTATGTGTAAATATTACAGATAGACACCTATACCAACCCATTCAGATTAATAGGAGAAAAGGAGTAGATAAGGCATAAAACAACCAGCCTCAAGAGATAGATCAGACCAAGAAATCAACTACATCAAGATTAAAAGAATATTACAATTGGATTTGGTAATAAAACCTTGCAAATATAATTATGCTTTATCTCTTTCCCTTTTTAAAATCATGCTCTTGTATTTGAAAATTAGTCTGATGCTCATGTTTTAATTATATAATTATTAAAAAATTCTAATATAAGAAAAGTAATGAATAATTTGTATTTGTTTTTCAAATCTATACATATGAAATAAACTAAATATTTTGCAGAAAGTGAGGGGGAAAATAATTCTCCTTCCTAATTTGTTATTACATATCAAACATATCAATCATTTTCAGCCCGCACAGTCCTAATTAATATCAGTTTGTTTAAAATATGTTCAAAATTGTGTCATTTGTGTCATTTTTATAAGGCAGAAAATGAGTCCTCATGTTGCACACACAATCATTCTGACATTTTGATTTTACTTCCTACACATACATTAAAATGCAATAAAAAGAACGTGGTATTTATAAATCTTTTTATACATCTTAGCTTTTATAAATCTTAGCTATGATATAAAATTATACTTACAGAATTGGAGGCTAAGGCTTAAAAACGCTAATAAGGCAGCTAAAGCCAACAGAAACAGAAAACGATTTCGGAAAAACATTATTCTTCTTTCCACTACTTCTTCATGGTTTTACTTCCAGCATACTCTGAAAATATAAATATTATAAATATTAATTCTAATATATTCATATTTATGATATATATATATATAAAACTTAAGAATTCTTCAGGTAACTCTTATAGTACATTATCAGTTTCCATGTTGATATTTTTGATAATTTTCTTGAATCATGTTTACAAGTTATCATTGTTACCTGTAATGTTATGCTTCATTGTTAATAAATGCTTTATTAAAGCATATTAAAACTTAAAGCATATTAAAATTTAATAAAGGAGACATCAGCATTTTAGCATGGTATCCATACTTTCTTTCAAACTTCTTTTGAAGTTCAGAAAACTAAGTTTTCTTTTTATCCAAAGACATTTCTTTTTTACTTGCAAAAACGAACTTAAAAGACAAAATAAACAATAGGGGTTGTATTCTAGAAGAACTCGAAATACTTGCAAGTATAAAGATACAAATTCAACTGGGAAAGGGGATAATGTAACCGTTCATACATTCACATGATATATATTGAATGTATGTATATATCACTTGTTTCTGTACCCTATACAAAGACTTATTCTTCATGAATAAATGCTTTTCACTTTATCTGAAGGACTGGAGATTTGTATTGTGAGGCTGGGGGAAGGAGTGAAAAAGCCACTTTGCAAAAATAAACTCAAGAATTGATTTTTTAAATCTACACTAAACTAGGCTACCTAAATTTTAAAGAAAACACAATGAGAACTACAGGTAGGAACTGAACAGTAAAGCCCATGTCACACTGGCCAACGGATGCAAAAAGGACACAACGGATGAGCAAAATGTTCCATCCGTTGTTATCCGCTCTCAAAAGAGGCAAAAATTAGCATAAGCAGAGCGGATAACATAGACGTGGGGAGGACGCAGGGCGGATGCAAAGCAGATGCGGAATGGAAGCCCAGCAGATGGAAGCGGATGGGAGCGGATGGGAGTGGGTGGCACATCCGCAGGGCTTCCGGGGGGCCTCAGCGAAGCAGACGCGGAACGGAAAGAGCGGAAGCAGAGCGGACGCAGAACGGATGAAGCGGATGCAGAGCGGAAGCCGAGCGGATCCACAGCGGAAGCCTAATGGATGCCTGGCGTTAATTGCACATGTGGGGAGGATGCATTGCGTCAGCCCCGTGGATATAACGGAAGCAGCTCGGAAGCAGGTCGCCATTCAGAGGAAAGACCTGCTGCCTTGCCTGCCCTGCCTGCATGTCTGCCTGCCAGCCTTGCTGCCAGCCTTGCTACCAGCCTTGCTGCCAGCCTTGCTACCAGCCTTGCTGCCAGCCTTGCTTCCTGCCAGCCTCCCTGCCAGCCAGCAACCCCACAACCATGCGGAAGCACAGCAAGCCTCAGCCATCTGCTGCCAGCCCTGGCAAGAGGGACAGGGCTACCATCCCGCCCCCTGGCCCTCACTCTGGTTCTGCTGGGGCTTCTGCAGCACGGGCTCGCTCTTCTGGGGCTGGCGCTTCTGCTGTTTCTGCTTATGGAGGAGCTGATGACAAGCACTCCAGCACCAGCCACCTCCGCAGCACCTGGACCCTTCACCCATGAGACTGAGCGACCCAGAGACTCATTTTTGTTCTTTAGCTTCTTGTTAATAAAGTATAGTTTTGATTCATATACTTGCTTCGTTTCTTTTTTTTAATAAAGTCTTCTGGAAAATGTTAGAAATGGTTTAAGCCTTTGCATGCTTGTGGGATGGGTAATGATAGCTTTGGGATGGGTTAGGATACCTGTGGGATAGATAAACCTCCAGTGCAAGCATAGTGGGATTGGATGGTCCACCCTCCCAGGTGCCACATCTACGGCCACATCCCTTTATTATCAATAATAATGTAATAATTATCCACGCATGTCAACATAAACACAACTCTTTATTAAACGCCATGTTCTTTTTTTTTTTTTTTTTTAAAGTTTTTATTAATTTTCTACAAACAAACAAACATACAAAACATTAAAAACATCTACTTTCATATATACTTCCGGTGTATCGGTTGGTTCATCAGTTTTGTGCATTCATTTTATAATGTCAATTACAATTATATTGCATAACCACTCATATTGTCAATCCATATTCTAATATTAAAAAAAAATAAAAATAAAAAAAAATCTTTTTCTGACTATACCTTTAATCTTTCATGCTTTGCGAGATAACAATACTTCAAACAGTTTATTCTATAATTTATCATATAATCATAACAAATCAATCCTAAAAACTCTTCATATATATAATATTAATGCTCTATTATTGTATTTTATCATCTAACCATTGATAAAAAAAACTCCAAATTGCATAAAATTGTTTATCTTCTTGTTCTCTAATTTCAAATGTCAATCTACTCATCTCAGCACATTCCAATATTTTCTTAATAATTTCTTCCTGCAATGGTATTTTCTCATTCTTCCAGTTTTTAGCAAATACAATCCTAGCCGCCGTTAATACATTTACAATCAAATATTTCAAATCTTTATTATATATATCAGGTAAAATTCCCAATAAAAAGATCTCTGGCTTCAAGTCTATGTGTTTCTTTGTCATTTTTTCCAACCACATGTGAATTTTAGTCCAATATTTTCTAGCATTCTCACAAGTCCACCACATATGATAGTATGAGCCAGGTATCTGATGACATTTCCAACATTTTTCAGATTTATTCTTGAACATTCTTGCTATTCTTGTCGGGGGAAGGTGCCACCTGTAAAACATCTTATACAAGTTTTCTTTATATGCTATTGACATTGTCATTTTATAATTTTGAGACCACAATTTTTGCCCTTGCTCTAAATCAATTCCATATCCAAAATTCTTCCCCCATGCAATCATAGTTTCTTTAACTTGTTCTTCCTCTAGCTTAATTCCCAATAAATAACCATATAACTTTTTAATCACTTTCTCATCAGTACCCATCAATATCTTATCTAAATCAGTCTGTTTATCATAGAATCCTTCCGTTTTAAAATCTTCAAGATATCTTGAGTGTATTTGCGCATATGAAAACCAATTCATCCTTATACCTTGTTCCTCTAAATTTTGGATCGATTTAAGTCCACCCTTTTCATCCAACAGTTCCCCATATCTAACTGTTTGTTCCTTTTTATAGATCATAGGATAGGAAAATGCTTCAATAGTCGATAACCAAATTGGAATTTTCAAATAACATTGTTTTTTTATCTTCTCCCAATTTAACCACAAAGACTCCCGTATATAATGTCTTCTGAAATACCCCTGTGTTTTAGTTCCCTTGTACCATAAAAAAGCATGCCAGCCCAACAGTAAATCATGTCCTTCTAATGTCAACAATCTATGTTTTCTTAATGTTATCCATTCTTTGACCCACATCAAACTTGCAGCTTGATAATACAATTCCCAATTAGGCAGGCCAAAACCTCCTCTATTTCTAGCATCTTGCAAAAGTTTTAACTTTATTCTCGCTTTTTTACCTTGCCATATAAACTTCAACATAGTTTTATTTAAATCTTCAAAATAGTCTTTTCCAAGTCTAATTGGTATTGTTTGAAAGAGAAATAAAATTCTAGGTAAAATATTCATCTTAATTGTTGAAATTCTCCCTATTAATGACAATTGTAAATTTTCCCATTTCTTCAAATCTGTAATTATCTGTTGTTTAAGTTTAATATAATTATTCTCTTTTAATGTGCTACATCTTGCTGTCAAATATATCCCCAGATACTTAACCTTGTTTGTAATTTGAATTTTCAAAAGATCTGTCAGTTCTTCTCTTTGTCTCAACAACATATTTTTTGTCAAAATCTTTGTTTTATCTTTATTTATTTTCAAGCCAGCCATCTCACCATATGTCTCTATCTTTTCCAATAATTTTGGAGCGGTTTCTAACGGGTCTTCCAGAATAAAAGCTAAATCGTCAGCAAAAGCTTGTAGTTTAAATTCTTCCTTTTTAATTTTCATTCCTTTTATACTTTTGTCATCTCTAATATTTCTATTCAACACTTCCAAAGTCAATACGAATAACAAAGGAGATAGGGGACATCCTTGTCTTGTGCCTCTTCTTATATTAATAAGATCTGTAAACTCTCCCTCCACCATTACCTTTGCTGTCTGTTTATTATATATGGTTTCTATTGCTTGAATAAATTTTCTGGCAAAACCCATCTGTTCCAATAGTAATAACATAAATCTCCAGTTCACGTTGTCAAATGCTTTTTGAGCATCTAGGAATATCAAAGCCATTTGTTTCTCAGGATGAGCTTCATAATATTCCAAAGTATCCAAAATTACTCTCATATTGTCTCTGTAAGATCTATTAAACGCCATGTTCATTGTAGGCCAACCAAACATACATGGCCCAATCTCATCCGTGTGATGAGACAGGCTGAAGGAAGCATCCATTAAGCATCTACCATCCTGTCTTGCCACTCCACTGCTCCAGCTGGGGAGTTGCACCATTGTCTCAGGAGGTTACGCTGCTTCTTTGCTACATTTGAGGCTCTGTTGGGGCCTTGCACATCCTCAATGTTGATCAGGTTTCGCCCTTGCCTCCATTCCCCAGGTTCCATGACCCCATTGGCTTGTTGGAGGTCCACGAGCCTGTTCTGCAAGACTGGATAGCGGGTGCGCATGAGATTGTGCAGGATGCAGCAAGCTTCCATGATCCTCCTCACGGTCTCTGGGCAATGCTGCATGGTGGTGAGAAGTACCTGGAACCTGTTGGCCAGGATGCCAAAGGCGTTCTCCACCACCCGCCTTGCCCTGGACAGTCTGTAGTTGAAGATCCTCTCTTCACGGGTGAGGAGTCTGGAGGTGTAGGGCTTCATGAGGTAGGTTGTGAGGGAGAAGTCGTCATCCCCCACGATGAAGTAGGGCACATCTTGTGTGTCATTGGGCAGGGGGTCTGGATGTGGGAAGCCCACGATAAGGTTGCCTTCCAGCCCCTCCTTGAGGTGACTGGCGTTGTATACCTGGGCATCCGAAGATGAGCCGTTGCCTGAAGCATCGATATACATGAACTTGTAGTCAGCATCAACCATGGCAAAGGGGATGATGCTGAAGAAGCCCTTGGAGTTGAAATAAGTAGACCCCGACTTGGCTGGAGATTTGCAGGGCACGTGCTTGCCATCTATGGCTCCAACGGTGTGGGGGAAGTTCCACTTCTGATACCACTGCTCCAACTTTCTTCCATCCTTCTTCAGTGGAGGGGTACTGGAGGAGCTCCTCCTTGTATTCTTCGATGATGACCTGCACCACTTCTCTGACCACAATGCTGATGGTGTTGGATGGCACCCTCCAGCCGTTCTGCATGCTCCTGTAGGTGGTATCTGAGGCCAGGTGGCGCAGAGTGAGTGCCACCTTGAGCCCAGGTTCCAGGCTGGCCCGGTAGCTGGTGTTTGCCTTGGTCAACCTGGGTGTCAGGCGCTGCACAACTTCATCAAACATGGCTGGAGGCATCCTCATGAATTCTGGAACGCCTGAGTGTCTTCGCTCCTGAGCTCCACCATCAGCTTGTTGTACAGTCCGTCCTCTGCTCTACTGGCGAACCATCTTCGGACCCAGACTCTTTTTGGGTGGCTCCTTTTCTTCTCACAGTAGTGTTCACAGAGACTGCAGATGGCTTTGCACTGTTGCAAAACGATGGTGGCTGCTGAAAGGACTTTGTTACAATCCACGGTGGACATGACTGGATGCTGTGGAAGAGACAGACGAAGGCTGCAGAGGTCTGCACCGCTGGGCTGCTGTTCTGAAAGTGCGATGCAGGCGAGTTGCTCCCCCTTTTTAAAGGCAGTATAGGTTTTTCACTAGGCATCCTCTAGGCATCCTCTAGGCATCCTTAATATCCGAGATAGGTCCCCTCTGCAAATGTTTTTTCTGTTTTAAACGCTTTGTTTCCGTTCTGCATCCGTTCTGCATCCGTTCTGTGTCCTTTCCGCTTCCTTCCTGCGTCCGTTTACCGCTGGAGCGAATGGAGTTGCGCGGATGCGGAACGGACACCTCACAGATATAGCAGATGCGTAACGGATGCGTAGCGGTTACAGAATGGACGAACTGGATACATTTTCCGCGCAAAAGTTTTAGGCAGCCCAAAACTTTTGGAGCGGATGAAACGTCCATAAACGGATGCTGGGTGGATACAGAGGAAGCAAAACGGAGGCAGTGAGTACAGAACGGATACATCGCATTAACCAACGGATGGCAAGGTTTTTTGTCCGTTTTACATCCTCTTTGCATCCGTTGGCTCAGTGTGACATGGGCTTAAAATGGCCGCTCGACAGCTGAGACCATGGGCATGCCTCAGAGTGACTGAGAATAGTGCCAGAGACTGAGTTGTTACCTGTTCACTTTATCTTTGCTTAAGACACTTTACTTGTTTCATTTTGCTTTTTTAAAAAAGTCATACAGTTTATTTAAGACAGTTATTAATAAAGGTTATCTTTGCTTCACACACTTGGTTCATTTTATTTACTTAATAAAGTGTTGGTGAAAACTTTGAAAAAAGGGTTAAGCCTTTCCATGCTTGTGGGATGGGAAAGGATAGTTGTGGGATGGGAAAGGATAGCTGTGGAATGGGTAAGGATAGTTGTGGGATGGGTAAGGATAGCTGTGGGATAGATAAACCTCCAGTGCAAGCATAGTGGGACTGTATGGTCCACCCTCCCAGCTGCCACACATATGGCCTTTTTATCAATAACAATTTATTCATTGATCAACACATTTCAAAATAAACAAAGCTCTTTATTAAATGCCCTATTCATTGTAGGGCCACTCAACATACATGGCACAATCTCATCAGTGTTATGAGACAGGCTCAAGGAAGCATCCATTAAGTATCTATCCACCTATCTTGCCACTCCACTGCTCCAGCTGGGGAGTTGCACCAGTGTTTCAGGAGGTTGCGCTGCTTCTTCCCTTCACGTGAAGCTCTGTTGGGGCCTTGTACATCCACAGAGTCTATCAGGTTACATCCTTGCCTTCATTCACCAGGCTCATGTCCCCATTCCCTTGTTGACAGTCCATAAGTCTGTTCTGCAACACTGGGTAGCGGGTGGGCATGAGATTGTGCAGGATGCAGCAAGCTTCCACGATCCTCCTCACGGTCTCTGGGCGATGCTGCATGGTGGTGAGAAGTACCTGGAACCTGTTGGCCGCGATGCCAAAGGCGTTCTCCACCACCTGTCTTGCCCTGGACAGCCTGTAGTTGAAGATCCTCTCTTCACGGGTGAGGCATCTGGAGGTATGGCACATCTTGTGTGTCATTGGGTAGGGGGTCTGGATCTGGAAAACCCATGATGAGATTGCGTTCCAGCCCATCCTTGTGGTCACTGGCGTTGTATTCCTGGCTTTCTGAAGCTGACCTGTTGCCTGAAGCATCGATGTACATGAACTTGTCAGCATCAACCATGGCAAAGAGGATGATACTGAAGAAGCCCTTGTAGTTGTGATAAGAGGACCCTGAGTTGGGTGGAGCTTTGCAGGCCACGTGCTTCCCATCTATGGCTCCAATGGTGTGGGGAAAGTTCCACCTCTGATACCACTTTTCTGCAACTTTCCTCCAGCCTTCTTCAGTGGTGGGACACTGGAGGAGCTCCTCCACGTATTCTTCGATGATGGCCTGCACCACTTCTCTGACCACTTTGCTGATGGTGTTGTATGGCACCCTCCAGGCATACTGCATGTTTCTGTATGTGGTCCCAGAGGCCAGGTGGCGCAGAGTCAGTGCCACCTTCAGTCCAGGGTCCAAGCTGGGATGGAAGTTGGTGCTTGGCTTGGTCAACCTGGGTCTCAGATGCTCAACAAGTTTGTCAAACATGGCTGGTGGCATCCTCATGAAGTGCTGGAATGCACGAGGGTCTTCACTCCTCAGCTCCACCATCAGCTTGTCATACAGTCCAAACTCCACTCTTCTCCCGATCCATCTTCGGACCCAGACAGCTCTTGGACGTCTCCTTCTCCTTGTGTAGAAAAGGTGAAACAGTCTGAACAGGGCTTGGTTCTGGTGATAAATGATCACAGCTACCATAAGGAGTGTGAGATGATCCATGATGGAGATCAATGGATGATGTGGAAGAGAAAGACCAAGGGTGAAGAGGTCTGTAAACCATGGCTGCTGGATTTACTCCAGACATACTCCAGACATCCTAAAGATACAAGATACGTCCCATATACAAATGTTTTGTCCGTTTTAATGCTTTATATACGAGATGCATCCGCTTACATCCTTTCTATTTCCATGCTAGTAACACTGTGTGGACATTCCATGTACCTTTCGCTTCCTCCCTCTTTCCGTTTTCAGCTGGAGCGGATGTGAGTTGCTAGGATGCCCAGAGGATGCCGAGAGGATACAGCGGACGTGTAACGGATGACAACGGACGTAAAACGTTTGTTGCCCGTATGTTTCATGGATGTACATCGTACGCGGTGGAAAGTTCATCCGCTCAAAAAGTTTTGTGCAGCTCAAAATTTTTTGAGATGAAATAGCAGTAGATGGATGTTTGATGGATAGAGCGTATGAAACATGTACGCAGTGAGTACACAACGGATACATCATGTTTTCCAACGGATGGCAAGCTTTTTTGTCCGTTTTACATCCTCTTTTCATCCGTTGGTGCAGTGGGACATGGGCTTTACCAGAAAAAAGTCTACGTAAAATTAGGTTAGCAACTCTTAAGGCCTTTTTGACTATGTAGTTACAGTGGGCTCCAGCATTTAGATCATTAGAGATGAGTTCTCCAAGGTCCTTGACAGAGTTTGGATCAATAAGATCTTGACTATTCAGCCTGTAGTTTATTTTCTGATTTTTTTTTTTTTGCCAATATATAGGACAGAGCATTTATTTGTTAAGATTTGAAGTTGCCATTTGTTTGACCATTCAGACACATAGTCGAGAATAGCAGTATTGTCTTTGGTGTTGAATAGCTTTACATTTTCAACGAAGAGAACACAGTTGCTCTTAATATGATCACAGAGGTCATTTAGGTAGAGTATGAAGAGAGTTGGTCCTAGAATGCTGCCTTGGAGGACACCACTGTGGACAGGTACAGAATTTGATAGGACACTCCCAATTTTGATCATTTGTTGTCTGTTTGACAGGAATGCTTCTATCCAGTTGTGCAGATATCCAGAGATACCATAAGATTTTAGTTTTAGAAGTAGTTTGTCATGTACCGCTGAATGAAAGGCTTTACAGAAGTCTATGTAGATTGTGTCCATTGCTTTGCCCTGATCGAGTTGTGTAGTCCATATGTTTTTGCAGTGTAAGAGTTGCAGATTACAGGATATTTTTTTCTGAAACCAAATTGTTTATTAGAGAGTATTTGGAAAATTTGGAAACGCTAAATTATACAAAGAATAGTTATGTTTTTTAAGCATATTGTGGAAAAAATGAAGAAATATGAAAAATATTATGAATGTAGCTCTATGATCTTTGGAAAGATATGCCAAGACCAGAATGCTCATCATCCTTTATCACTTGTAATTAGAAGCTTCCTCTATCCCAGCCTAGCAATTGTAAACTGAAGGTATAAAAAGAAACTCACAAGGGTGGGAGGCACTTCTTGAAGCGAATTGGTCTCATGAAGCTAAGTGGGTGGTCCTAACAAAGGTTGTCTTTTGCTGCTTACAAATTTATATGCACAAACTACTCTTCAGCTGATAAAGAAAACTGAACACACATGCAGAAACACTTTTTCCTTCATGTTACAGTCAGGAATACCTTCTAGAGCACATGGCTGCTTTAATGAAGGAGACTTCATCCATTTTACAAAGTCCCCATTTGCTACTTTTAACACTTTTTAATTGAAACAGCAGCATGAAACAGAAACATGTAGAGCACTCTATATTGAAGGAAAAATATTTTCCTCACATAGCTTTGTGTATTCAAATAGTTGCTAAATTTGTGGTTGATATAATCACATCAAAGATGTCATGACTATGTTCTCTTAGACTAAGCACACAGGGTTGAAAAATTACTATGCTACTAAAGTAGTTAAGAACTCCAACTTTCAATCACATAAAAACAGTACTTGACATTTCCAAAGAGCCCATTCATTATACAGCTACTTTATAATATCAACTGCTGGTCTGAAAACAAAAGTTAAACATATTATTATAGTGAATCATTGCAACAACTTTAAGATATTGGCTTAGTTCCAAAGTAATCATTTTTTTTCAGTCTACCTTCTGAAATAATTATACTTATCAGGGATGAGAGCTCAAAATGTTTTCTCTGTGTGCTTCTGTGGTGGGGTAAGGTTCCTTGTTCAAAGGATGGTTGCAAAATATCTGCCGTGGTGGCTCGGCGTCTGGATGCAGCACAGTCGAGTGGTGGTCACTTTTGCAGATGTGACATTGCACTTTGGCTGTGCAGTATTTGGGCAGATGTTTGGATTTGCAAAATTTGTAGCAGTATTGGTACTCCCTTAAAATTTGTAGCAGTATTGGTACTCCCTTAGTAACTCTTTTCTTGGGTCAATGATTTTGCTGCAAACCAGTGCAGCTGTTCAGCAAGTGACGAGTGTGGTGCATAGGACAAAACTGCTTTCTCTTTGAAGTAGTAGATCTAAATTGGGTTGTATCTGATGAGGTCTGTACCGCACTGTGTACAGATGAGGTCACAATTCCTGTGTTATGTGTTGATGTTTCGTGATGATCTGTAGAGATGTGCAGCAGAGGCTGGAGAGGTCCAGACTTGCGGTAGTGATCTCTGTTAGGTTGGTAAACTCTGCATCTGAGGTGAAGGTTTCTGAAGCTATTGCAGGACTCTGTTTGCTGGAAGACAAATTCTTGGAGAAAAACAAAGGGTGGGTCTCATCTGCGGTTTCCGGCCAGAAAGGCGTCGGACAGAACAATCCATTCTAATATTTTTGGGGGGAGTTTGGCAATGATTGCTTCTTGTGTTATAAAGAGATCAAGGCAACCTAGTCCTGGAAAGTCAGAACATTCTTTGGCTGTTCTCAGCTCTGTAAAAATGTTGCAAAAATCCTCTAGTTTTCGGGTTTTATGGATGGTGATACATGGGAAACTATAAAGTCATTCTAGAAACGAGTATTCCATCAATGTGTCTTCACCATATTTCTGGTTCAAAGCATCCCACGCTCATTTTAGAGCAGTGTCTGGGTCGTTAAGTAAGACTGTGTAAATATGTTTTACCATATAGCTAGACTGTGGTCCTAGCCATGTCAACAGAAATTTAAGTTCTTCACCGGAAGCAGCTGTTCGCTTTGGATGATGCTTGTGAAAATAGACTTCCATAGTATTTCTTCTCTGCATGTCTTGTCATTGAATTTGTACACACCGCTGGCTGCTAAGTCAAACCTTTCACACCTTAATGACGGTTCTGTTACTTCTCTGTGAGGGCAAGTCATCTCTTTGTATGACATCATTGTAGGTGTGGCGTTCTGGGTTGAGGGCATGTGTTGTGAATGGTATGTGGTTCACCAGGGAGTACTTTATGAGGTCGGTGTACGCCCCCACATATGTAGGTAGTACCTTTTGAGGTTGGGTGTAAGTTCCACGCTGTGCGTCAGAGTTGTTCAGCAGTTGTGGTGAGAACTCTTTAACCTGAGGATTGAATGTGGCAATTGTGATTGGTTGCATGTCAACTTGTTGAGAAGTTGTTTTGAGCACTGGTAGGCTAATTTGCTCACCTGGCAGGCCATGAGACGTTGGAGTAGGGATGCTAGTGTTGGGAAGAGAATCTCGGACCTTAGTACATACAACATCAATTGGGGAAGGTTTGCTATTGGTGGGAAATGAATCTCGTACTTTAATTCGTACAACGTCAGGTGCATAACTGACGTGTAGTCTGTGGCTGAGATTCATCCCTGTGCTTCCCTAGTTGTGGGAGACTGCTAGGCAACTGAAGCAGTTCCAGCTGCTCGTTTTGTAGTGAGTGCTGTTCGTCCACATGGGCCTTGATCCGTGTATCTGGGCTCTCTTCTCCCAACTCTTTGAGGTTGAATTGGAGGGAGGTGTTGTCGGCCATCTTCCGCCATGCTGCGGCACGTGCCATCTTTGTTGTGGCATCTCTTTGCCGTTCAGCTAATTCCAATTTGGCCTGCACTTTGGCCATTTCCGCCTGTTGTCTGGCCTGGGCTTTGGCTATTTCTGTCTGTTGACTGGCCTGGGCTTTGGCTATTTCCGCCTGTTGACTGGCCTGGGCTTTGGCTATTTCATCCTGTTGACCGGCCTGGGCTTTGGCTATTTCAGCCTGTTGACTGGCCTGGGCTTTGGCCTGTTGAGCCGCTATTTCAGCCTGTGGAGCTGCTATTGCTGCCTTCTACCATGTTACCTCCTCTGTGGCATGTAGCTCTGCGTCTGCTACTGCAGCTTCTACTTCAGCTTCTGCAGCCCATTCGGTGTAACTTGCTGCTTTGGAGGCCTTAGATGCAACGCTACGACGGGAGGATGCTCTGGAAAGATGGTGAGAGCTGGCAGCAGAGAATTGGCGTGAGACACTGAACCTGCTTGTGATCTAGCCAGTTTGGGATGGAGGGATAAGGGTTTCTTCGAATGGTGGGAAGAAGACACATGTGATCAAGGAGCCATGTCGGATGTGGCCTGCTTCCTTGACGCTACTTCCTGCTGATGCGCATTGTGGAGCACTCCCTGGAGGGCTGTCTTGCTTTCCTTGACACAGTCTTTGCATTCCTTGTAAAACTCCTTGAAGTATTGGGTGTGTGTTAGGAGTTTGGGGTCACCCAGTCTTGACTGGATGGACTTGAGGTTGTCTTACCTGCATCTCCACCATGCGAAAAGGGCATCTAGATCATCTAGTAATGTGTGGAGTTTCTCGGGGGTTATTATGTTTTGGGGCATCACAGATTTTCTCAAGCTCCACCCATGAGTCTGCGTAGCAGTGATATTACTTCTACCAATTGTTCCTCAAGTGATCTTCCATGGGTTCAGTAAGCTTCTTACTCTTTCTGAGGTTGTAGGCTTTCGTAGGTATCGCCACTTCTGTAGAGATTTGGACATCTGAAACTGGGTTTCAGGAACCAGGCTCCACGCTTCCATCAAGGGTGAATGGAGGGTTCAAGTCCTCTGGTACTACAGGGACATCCGTCATGGCTGAAGCAGTTGCCATGTTTCAAATTGGCAAAGGGAGAATTTTGGAAAATTTAATGGTTTTCCATGTAATTCCTTTTTCTTGTACTAGAGGGCGCTATGCGCAGGTAGCGGAAAGTAGGATTTCTGGTGAATTTAGTACTTGAGCACATAGGTGGCGCTGCAAAGTCTGGGTAGTGTTAGCACAAGGCACAGTATGGCTGCTTCCAGGGTGTCATCATATTGTGGCCTACACAAGTGGGCACTAGAGGGTCTGGCTGTTGCTACGCACATGCTAGGTTGCAGTTAATCTTGGAACCTTGAATTAAATTGATTAAATTGTCTACAATAGTTGCAAAAAGGGATTGTCATTGGATGAACACTCTTGGTCAAATTTGAGAAACTGTAAAAAAAATCAAACTGGGAAATTTCTCCTTGAGCCCCAGATGTAGCTATAGGCTGGTTTGCTTAGGTCTGCAGTTAATCTTGGAACATTTGAATTAAATTGATTAAATTGTCCACAATAATTGCAAAAAGAGACTATCATTGGATAAACACTCTGGTGAATCTTGAGAGACTTGTAAAAAAAAGTCATGTAAGAAAAAAAAAATCTTTTTTTTTTTTTTTACTACCAGATGGTGCTAGAGTCTAGCAGTGAATGGCAATCGAAAATGCTGGAAAGGAAGGTGAATACACAACTACGATGCTTTACCGTGGTTGCTTTCAGTTTGCTACTAATTTTGTTAAAGGAAAAATCCTTACTGACTTCAGCAGGAAAGCAAAAGGCACGATGCTGACTTTGTTTAATTCATTGCTAGATTAAGTGTCTCTCTTCAGGGGGAAGGAATGTGCCCATTGCTGTGGAGATGGCTCTGGCCAGAGGAATTTTTATAACCCTGGCCTTTTTATTGCTTTGCCTGCCTTCCAGATGAGCAGAGGAAGATTAGCTTTTGTTTTACCGACAAGCATACAGGCATGATTTTTCAGAGTCTCTCACTGCATTTATAGGTTTAAAGACAGAGGTTTGGTTTTCCTTTGAGAGCTGGGAAATATCTGAGTCTGCTTGTTAGGCAAATGGAGTCTTTGAGATAGCAGGAAGGCAAATTGAGCAGGGACGAGGGGGTGGGTGGGTTACTGGTTTTCAACTCTGCAGTTAGAAAATTCTTTGTTTCTAGCATGTAGGGGAATTCCAGCCCCTCCCACCATCCAAACAGCATGTAAAGAGTTCCGAAGCTCAGAGAGAGAGGGAGAAAGAGAAAGGGAAAAAAAATGCAGGCTTAGATTAACATTGCATATCCATTCCTGGCTTCAATATTACTTTGCTTTTTCACAAATCCAAATTAACAGTCTTTATACTGATGGGCTTCAGGACTTCAAGTCAATCTTCATCTTTTTACTGTTCTGTCTTCTGCACAGTGGTGGATTTGTAAGCTGCGCAGATGCACAGATAAACTCCACAAAACCTCCTCAACAAAGTACTTTTATTGGTTCATCAGGTATCCTCATAACTCACATTTGTGATGAAGGTCTTCTTTAATGACCAATCCTTTGTATATCTGCATTGTAGGTAAAAGATGGTTATATCCTAACCCATCTCACAGCGATAGAAAGCAGCTGCCATGAGTTAGGGAATTCAGGCAAAAGTGAGGAAAACTCCCCCAACCCATGGAGAGTTAAATTGGTGACCAATTGGGATTACAGATGTGGCCACGTGACATGAACTACATTTCCCAGGATACCTTTAACTACATTTACCATGATGCATTCCCTTAAGGGAACAGCTCACAATTTCTACCAATTGCCATACACTGGTTGGACAGCACATTGCCAGTCTAGATGCCAATAGAGTCTGAATTCAAATAGACATCTTGTCTCAAGCATGGGCTTTGGCACATATCCTCTTCCTTCCCTTTTAAAGAGAGAAAAACAGATTTGTTTCTTTAAAGGGCCAAAGCAAAATTCTGAAGAAAGATTGTGAGAGCCTTCTGGTACCTGACTATAAAGCAAGTGAGAATAATAAATATAATTATTTCAAGAAACTAGGGAAGTCAAGGGTCAAAGAAGCAGTGGACTTTAATTTGGGATTTGGGCTATCTCTAAAATTCAGATGGCATAGTGGTTAGAAAACAGTATAACAGGCTAACTCTGCCAGAGCTAGGAGTTCAATCCTGTTCAACTCAAGGTTGACTTAGCCTTCCATTTTTCCAAGAACCCAGATATGTTGACACTGTAAATGGTTCAGAGTGCTGTAAAGTAAAAATGTTACATACATTTTTAATTGTTTATGTGCAGCGTTCTTATTCTGATTTTTCTGCACGTGTATGGCATTCTGTATGATTTCAGGCTGAGTTCAAGATTTATTTTTCTCTTTTGGGGGAACTGATATGTAAGTTCTCTCTCTCCCAAGTTGCTAATTATAACAACGAATCATCATCTTGTGGCCTGCACATATTTTATAAATTTAGGCTTCATATATATTTTGAATTTGTTTATTAACGTTGCATTTCATGTCCACTTTGACAAAATGGGGGTAAGTACTGAAGTTCCCAGTCACATATATTTACACTATAAGAACTGCATTATAGATTCTTCTCATGTTTTAACTTGATTTTACAGAAAGGCAGTATATGATATAGAATTCCTATCTTTCTCATAAACTAAGATTAGGGTGAAATGATAGATGAATTATTCATCAACATAGGTGGGTGCAGCAGTAACTACATCACGCAGCAGGCAGGCTTAGTTTTTAAACCCAGTTTAGCTTCTGAAAAAAGATATCTGAAATAAGTAGAATTAACTCTTAAATATTAATATCCAACAACGATTTGTCCTATATCAAGTCAATATACGAATTGTTATTGCTTTCAAAGGATATCCTTGTGGTTCAAATGCATTTATTAGAATTCTTCCCAAGAGTATCATTAACTATTCCAGAAATACAGTATGTTTATTCCACTACCACCCATATTATTTTCTTTTAATGGTCCCATTTAGAGAGACAATCAATCTACTAAGGGCATATTTGCAATTGCCAACATTACTGTTGTACACATAATTGTTGTACATAGGTGACTGTAGACATATGCATCAAGTCAAAATAGGATTGTTACAATTTTTATATTCATACAGAAGGCCAATTGATTGGGAAGAAAATATGAATGACTATAGAACAAGGAAATAAAATGAGAGTTAGTTTTGTCCAGTAAATAAGGTACTGAAATAGAAGTGGGAAAGTGGGAAAGCCCTGGTTCTAGTCCTATGAAAGACAACTGCAGGATTTTGGGCCTTTCTGTTAGAAAGCAATGGCACATTATTTCTGAAAATGTCACCTAGAAAACTGAATGATCCTTGTAGTTGCCAAAGCAAAAAACAAGCAAAAAACAAAATAAAATGTAAGAGTTTTTTCCAGTTAAATTAACAAAAAATTTTGTACTACAACTGAACTTTGTGCTCTGTGTCATAATTTTGTTTTTATGCCAATATTTCCTACTCATCTTAAAATAGAATTTAATACATCTGTAGTCAAAAATGAATTTTATTCCAGTTGTTTCTATCATTGAATTCTGTCATAGGAGGATCATTATAAATATCATTCTATAATTCATGTTCCTAATGATGATTCATCAATATGATTAAGAAAAAAAGCATATCTCAGGGAATAATTTAGTTAAATCAAGTACATCAGACAATATATTTGAAAGCTATATCTCAGATGAATAAATTCAATTTAAAAAGAGTTATAAGCTTATTCTAAGAAAGAAGCTAATTCAAAAACAAGGTAATCACTATACTATATGAAATCATGTTTCTAATATGATTTGAGAAAACTAAACAAACACAACAAAAATGGAAAAATATGTTGCACTTTTTTAAGAAGTTGCTCCTTTGAAGTTAAATAGCATTACTTTCAAATTTGTTATTAATTTTCCACTTTCATAATAAAATAACTTTGGTAGCAGTCTGAAGATTTTCCATCAGTCCTCTTATACTCATATCACACAATAAGTTAGATTGCCATTTAAGATTAAGACTAGAATCACATTCCTTTTTTCCATTATCATGGCTATATGCTATAGAGATGACATTTAGAACTTCCTGGTCATATGCAGACTATGCATTCTATATTTCAGTTCATCTGAAATGTTTCAATATGATGCATGTACAGATAGTTTTTGACTTAAGACCACAAATGACCCTAAAATTTATGTTGCTAACCAAGTTAATTAATTCTGCCCCATTTTACAGCCTTTCTGGGACACAATTGTTAAGTGAATCACTACAGTGATTAAGTTAGCAACATAGTTGTTAAATGAATCTGACGTCCCCATTGACTTTGGTGTGGATGGTCACAAAAGACGATGACATGTCTTTGGGATACTGATTACATTGGCCATGGGGATGCTCCAATACTCATATGTGTGAAAAATGTTCTTAAGTCTCTTTTCTCAGTGTCCTTGTAACTTCAAATGGTCACGAAATGAATGGTTGTAAATTGAAGACTACCTGTAATCTACTATAGGTTGTTTTAATGTCTTAATGACTTAATGTCCTTAAAGCAGAGCACTTCTGGCACATCTTTGATAAACTCATATATTTAACATATATTTTAGTATTTATTTTAGTATTTATTTGATTTGTCACTTACAAGGTACAGATTTAAAATAAATATAGTTTTGAATACATGAGATATTTATAAGAAAAATAAAAAACAATAGGACAGGGACGATAGGCACAATTGGTAAGCTTATGCATGTCCCCTACAGGCCTCTTAGGAAGGGGTGAGATTAATAGTAGATAGTCTAAGGTTAAAGTTTTTGAGGTTTGGGGAAGAAACCACAGAGTCAGGTAGAGTATTTCAAACATTGACCACTCTGTTGCTGAAGTCGTATTTTCTTCAGTCAAGTTTGGTGCGATTAACCTTGAGTTTGTATCTATTGTGTGCTCTTGTGTTGTTATGACTGAAGCTGACGTATTCATTTGCAGGTAGGACATTGCAATGTATTATATTATATAATATATTTAGTATATATATACTATATATACTATATTTAGATCGGACCGGAGGCAGCGTAGTTCTAGATTTTCTCGATCTAGAGTTTCAAGTCTGGTGGCATAAGGTATTCTGCATTGAGTAGAGGAGTGGAGAACTCTTCTTGTGAAATATTTCTGGACTTTTTCAATCATGTTAATATCAGATACATGATATGGGTTCCAGACTGATGAGCTGTATTCAAGTATTGGTCTAGCAAATGTTTGGTATGCTCCAGTTAGTAGTTTAATATTACCAGAGAGGAAGCTACGTAGGATTAGCTTCTTTTTTTTGAAGAAGAAACTGATATATCACATATAGCAGATTGTAAATATTTCTTGCCCGAAGAATTAAACACCTATATGTATACTGCCTTACAGTGCCAACATGGCCGCTTTAATTCCGTTTTAAGTTTTACATATCAATGCTCGCAGTTTGCCCAAAAATTATGATAATGTAATCACCTTGTTATCATCTCTTAATTTTAATTTCTCATTTATTGGTGTAAGTGAAACTTGGTTGAATGATAAATCTCCACCGATATTCGATATTGATGGCTACTCTTTGATTCGCTCTGATAGAGCAAACCGTCGTGGAGGCGGCGTAGCACTGTACGTTGCGAATACATACTCATTTACTGTATGGCATAATTTATTTTGTGTAAACTCTAATGCTGAGATTTTATCTGTTAAAATTGAAATTCCAAATGGAAAGAATATAATTGTTGTAGTTATTTACCAACCGCCAGATGCAAGCGTGGATTCATTTGCTGTTGATTTTGAAATTATATTATCTAAAATTAGTACTAGTAATGATAGTATGTGCAATGGGTGATTTTAATATTGATTTATTATCTGAAAATAACAACTCACAAAGATTTTGCACGATACTTCATTCTAATTTTTTCACTGTGTTATTGATAAACCGACAAGGATTAGTGCGCAATCATTATCTTTAATTGATAATATATTTATAAATACAAATGTAGCGCGAAATCAATCAGGTATTCTTTATAGTGATATCACGGATCATCTCCCCATTTTTTGTATCTTATTTGAAGTACAAAGACATTCTAAGAAAATAAGGGAAAATTACGTAGGCTTACAACGGAAAATATCAACTGTCTGAATGATGCTCTATCATCAGTAACTTGGGATGACATACTTGCTTGTGATGATGTGGATAAATTTTATTATTATTTTGATAAGAACATTCCATTGCGAAACAAACAGGAAGTAAAAGAATAAGAAATCCATGGATTACAAGAGGTATTTTACAATCGATATTAAAGAGAAATGAATTATATAAGTTGCAATTAAACGATCATTCTGATGGAAATGTATATGAATATAAACGGTATAGAAATAAACTGACAACCATAATATGAACGTTGCATAGATTGTATTACAAAAATCAATTTGAGAATGCACAAGGAAAAATGTCTTCCACATGGAAAATTGTGAAAGAAATATTAGGGAATCATAAGCAGAAAATCATTCCTAAAATACTGAATGTTAATGAACATTGTGTTAAATCTTCACAAAACATAGTTAATGCCTTTAATGAATTTTTTGTAAAAATTGGTCCTAATCAGGCTAAGAAAGTCGATAGTCATGAAACAAATTTTCGTCAATATCTTACTAATTCATGTAATCATTCACTGTTCTTAAAGCCTCCTGATCATATAGAAATTATGTATATAACATCATCTTTGAAATCAACACATTCTACTGGATATAACGAAATCAGCACTGTTTTGCTGAAACAGATCATTGAATTGATTATTATTCCTTTGTCATATTTTTAATCTTTCTTTACTATCTGGAGTATTTCCTACTCCATTTAAGATAGCAAAAGTTATTCCTGTGTATAAAAAAGATGATTCTTCAAATATTAGTAATTATCGACCCATTTCTTTGTTACCCACATTTTCTAAAATACTGGAAAGAATAGACTATAGACTATATAATAGACTAGACACGTTTTTTAACTAAATATAATATTCTGAATCCTGATCATATGGTTCAGAAAATCACATTCAACTGATCTGGCGCTTATGCAATTATATGTCGAGTATCAAATGCCTTAGCTGATCGAAAGCATGTTATCGGTGTCTTCATGGATTTAAGCAAGGCATTTGATACTCTTAACCATTCCATATTGCTATCAAAGCTACATTTCTATGGTATAAGAGGAACTGCTCTGAAACTAATTGCAAGTTATTTAAATGATCGAAAGCAATTTACATGTTTTGATTTCTATAATTCGGAAATATTGTCGATTAAATGCGGCGTACCACAAGGGTCAATTCTTGGGCCACTATTGTTTTTATTATATGTCAATGATTTACCTAATGCATCAAATTTATTACAATATGTTATTTTTGCTGATGACACTAATGTATTTCTCTCAAATTCAGATTTTCAATGTCTCATTAGATCCTTAAATAGTGAATTACCAAAATTGTCACAGTGGTTTAAAAGTAATATATTATATTTGAATTTACAAAAAACGAATTACATACACTTTAAACATCCAAGGAGACCGATTGGCTGTGATACTGAATGCATTCTGAAAATAGATGGTTTTCCTCTTGAGAGGACAACATCCACTAAATTTCTTGGAATTACAATTCATGAAACTCTTAGTTGGAACGATCATGTGAAATATATTTCATTTCCTATTGCTCGTAATGTTGGAATATTATGTAAACTCAAACATTGTTTATCTTTGGATATTTTGATTATGCTTTATATTTTGATTATGCTTATCCTACCATACATTTCTTATTGTAATATGATATGGGCAAACTCGGTGTATGCCAACAATATTATATTAAAATTGCAAAAGAAAGCTATTCGTATATGTGCAAATGCTGGTTATAATGATCACACAGATCCCCTATTTTTTTCTTTTAAGACCTTAAAGGTAAATGACATCTACACTTTACAAACTGCTGTTTGTATGTTCCGCTTTGATGTTCCGCTTTGATACCGCTTTGATGTTCCGCTTTGATACCGATTTATTACCTCCTTCATTTATCGATATGTTCCAGCTGAACTCAGAAATCCATTCCTATCCAACAAGGAATGCAATGGATGTACATTTGAATAATCCCAAAACATTCTTAGCACACAAATCCATACGATACACTGGCCCAGATATTTGGAACAAACTTCCACTTGAGTTACGTAATACCAAGTCTATTTATTCATTTTAAAAAGTATTAAAGAAAATGTTGATCTCATAGTATCAGTGATATTTTCTGTAGAAACATTTTATGATTCATTCTTTATTCATTGTTGTATCTATTATGTTTATCTCTTTTTGAGATCCTGTACATGCGGATGCACCTGCAGTATACTGTGTTCCTCTGATTTAACTGGGATTCATTCCTTCTCTGTTGTTTTATTATTCATGTTGTGCTGGGCAAATCATGCTTCACTATAATATTATGTCTTGAATGAACAAGTAGAATTTTATGTTTTATAGATGATTGTTTTTGTCTTTTTCTCTTCTTCTCTCTCTCATTCAATGTAATTTTTATATGACAAAGGTAACATTTATCATGTGAATATATTACTGTAATTTACTAGCATAAATATGTATATGCATGTATATGTCTAGGTATATAGGTATGTCGAGTTGATTTGGTGAGACTAATATTGGGAGGTTTTTATCCTCTCCTCCCCTTCTATTCTTCTCTTTCTCTCTCTTCCTTTTTTTCTCTCTCCCTAACCCTTATTCCACGAGCATCATGTTGGACCCTTTTGTTTTTATTGTAATGCTATTTGTTATTGCTTGCCAAATAGACAAGCTTTGTGCTTATTTTTGGCAATCGATTTGTATTGTTTTGTATGTTTTTGTATGTACTCCAATGTCCTTGACAAAGTTTGGATCATCAACAAGGTCTTGACTATTTAGCTTGTATTTTATTTTCTGATTTTTCTGCCAATATGTAAGACAGAACATTTATTTGTTGAGATTTGAAGTTGCCATTTGATTGACCATTCTGATACACAGTCCAGGTCTTTTTGGAGATTAGTAGTATTGTCTGTGGTGTTGAATGGCTTTACATCATCAGCGAAGAGAACGCAGTTGCTCTTAATATGATCACAGAGGTCATTCATGTAGAGTATGAAGAGAGTTGGTCCTAAAACACTGCCTTGGGGGACACCACTGTTGACAGGTAGAGAATTTGATAGGACGCTCCCAATTTTGGCCATTTGTTATCTGTTTGACAGGAATGCTTCTATCCAGTTATGAAGATGTCCAGAGATACCATAAGATTTTAGTTTTAGCAGTAGTTAGTCGTGTACCACGGAATCAAAGGCTTTACACAAGTCTTTGTAGATTGCATCTGTTGCTTTGTCCTGATCGAGTTGTGTAGTTCATATATTTTTGCAGTGTAAGAGTTGCAGATTACAGGATAGTTTTTTTCTGAAACCAAATTGTTTATTAGAGAGTAGGTTGTTTGTTTCTAAGTGGAGAATAATGAATTGATTAATAATTGATTCCATGACTTTACAGGTGACGCAGCCTAAGGAGGTTGGTCTGTAATTTTCAACTAGGCTGGGGTCTCCCTTTTTGAAGATGGGGATGACCGTGGCTTGTGACCATAGCTTTGGCAAGGAGCTGGTCCTGGAAGATTTTTCAAAGATTATGCTTAGAGGTTCAGCTATGTGAGTTGAAAACTTTTTTAAGAAGTAGGCACATATTCCGTCTGGTCCAATAGATAGAGATGGTTTTAGATTGCGCAGTGCTTTTTCAACAATGTCTTCTGTAAAATCGATATGTACGAGATCACTGTAGTTGTCTGTGGTTCGACGAGGAAATACTGGGTATGATCCATTGCTGTTTACAAATACTGAGCCAAAGAATGTGTTAAAGAGGTTTGCTTTGATGGTGTCATTGTTGCAGTCTTTGTCATTAGGTCCTTTCCGGGATGGGATGGACCTTGAGTCTTTTAGTTTGTTGTTTACAATGTATTCTTCTTCCTCTTGATTCCATTTTCCTTTCTCATACTATTATTTGTATTTGCATTTCTCATCTTTAGCCACGATGTCCCAGAAATAATCCTGTAAATTCAAACCCTTATAAAATACAACCTTGCTATGCACCAGGCACCTTCAATTAAACAATCTCATTTCTCTGACACCCAAAACATACCTTCTTTAGAATTAGCAGTCTCCACCTTCTAGAATTCGGTTCATCCTGAGATCCACATAGTACCTGCTCTGCTATTGTTTAGCACAACTGTTCTAAAAATCTTTTCATCCTTCAGTGAGATATGTCAGACCTCTCACTTCATTGTGCTTGCATTTTTTATTTTTTAAATATAATTTCTTCTTTGTTGAAAGCTATCTAGAGTCATTAAGCATGTTATGATTTATCATCACAAGTTATTATGGTTATTACGATTATCTTTTTTTATATAAGATAAATAGTAAAATACCCCTTTGCAAAAGGACAAAAAGCTTTTTTTTCTGCAGATAAAAACTTCAAAAGCTATGATACAAAGGAATGAAATAACAATAATGAAGCAACCTAGAGAATATTCTTTAGACTATGTTATACTTTTCCATAGTACATTCTCTACACTTCTGGAATCAAACTTTCATGGATCTTTAAAATTTAGTCTAATCCAAATTATATTTACAATTTAAGAAAAGATTCAATACACAACAGAGAAAATTTTCTTTTGGTAAAGACATGTAAAATGTGTGATGTTTTAATATACCTGAAGAGTAGCCATATTTCTTACAATGGTAAAGCAACGTAAGGATTGTGTAATAGTTTGAAAGTATTATTTAATAATCAGATTCTCAAATACCGAGCTTTAAATCATTCTCCAATTATTTCTGTTTTGTTTTTTTTGTCAGCTGCCAATATGATCATGTCTATGATCATGTAACTTGTTCAAGCTGGCCTTCTCATATTACAATTCTACATATGAAATTCAGAATCCTGAATTTCTTCTACATATGAAATATAAGCATGTCATAAATGTCCTAAAAAGCTGCTTTAAAATCTAGTGAAATAGATTTTCAATCTTCATTTCCAAAGCCTCCTCTATGATTTCCTTTCATTTTCATTTTATAAGCTACTGAGTAAGATCCATTGTTTCATTTGCACTATAGGGAGCTGCTTTAGGGAAAAAGTTGGACAATTAAAGAGAAAAGTTGGGAGCTGGCCATTATCTCTAATAAAATAAAAAATATTTGCAGTTTTTGCCTAGAAGAAATAATGTAGTTAATGTAGTTCAGCTTTATTTTAAATCCTGAAGACATCACAAGTATAAAGTTTAAGGAGTTTGTACAAGTCACTAATAAAAGGACTTTAATAAGATTAAAAATGAGAAAACAAAATATGTTTTTTCTGCTACTTCGATAAAACATAATAAACATATTAGCCAGGAAATGAGACACAGAAAATTATGAGGTAGTTCCTTTTCCCCAAATGTGAGAAATCGCTGCCAAAAAAAAAGGTGTTAGTGGATCGGGAGAAGGTGAGTTAAGTAATACACCACCTCCTGCCCCCAGCCCGGTCCACATGGACTCTCAGGGTCACCTCCACCCAATTTCCAACCAGAAAGGGGGAAAAACCAGTCCACTAGCAAGGAAAGTTTAAAAATTAAATAATAAGCAAAAAAACGTAAACCGGAAAAGGCACAAAAAAATGAAAGTGCTAAACCGGCAAGCCGGCCAGCTGTCAAACCTGATCTAAGCCTCTCTAAGACAAAAAGCTTAATCCAGGGGGTGAAAATTCTTCTACAATCTGAACTCTTCAGAGCCTTTAAAGGGTGGTCTGAACACGCTGAGACCGAGTGAAGAACTGGGGACCGTTACCAGGAGGTGTGTCCTCAGTTTTTCAACTCGGTCTACAGAGCTAGGAGACTAGAGACTACCCCATCCTGGACTCTCCCTTCGGCTCAGTGGAGAATTATGACGTAGTTCCTTTTCCATGCTAGTTTTAAAAACTATTTTATCTTTTTATAATTAAAATGAGAAAACCAGTCATGCCATTGTAAGGTGTATCTCTTGCAAATTTTTCTGTCCAAATAGAGTACTAATATAATACTGTATAAATCACTGTTGAACAAAAATAATGTACAGTAATGTAAATAATGTTATACGACACAACAGAAATTTAGGGAGTTCTATCTGCATTACCTGACCCGCTTCAGGTTTGAAAAATTGCCCATACTGACGGAGAATGTCTGAATAAATTAATCTAAAGCCCATGTCACACTGAACCAACGGATGCAAAGAGGATGTAAAACGGACAAAAAACCTTGCCATCCGTTCGAAAATGCGATGTACTCACTGCCTCCGTTTTGCTTCCTCTCTATCCGTCCAGCATCCGTTTATTGACGTTTCATCTGCTCCGAAAGTTTTGGGCTGCCCAAAACTTTTGCGTGGAAAATGTATCCAGTTCGTCCGTTCTGCATCCGCTAAGCATCCGTTACGCATCCGCTATATCCGCTTGGCATCCGCTGCGCATCCGTGCAACTCGCATCCGCCCAGACGCAGAGAGGAAGCAGAACGGACGCAGAAGGGACGCAGAATGGATGCAGAACGGATGCAGCACAGAAACAATGTGTGTAAAATGAAAAAAACATTAGCAGAGGGGACCTATCTCGGATATTAAGGATGTCTAGAGGATGCAAAGGGACACCTATACTGCCTATAAAAAGGGGGAGCAACTCATCTACATCTCACTTTCAGAACAGCAGCCAAGCTGTGCAGACCTCTGCAGCCTTCATCTGACTCTTCCTCTTCCACAGCATCCAGTCATGTCCACCATGGATTGTGACAAAGTCCTTTCGGCAGCCACCATCCTTCTGCAACAGTGCGAAACCATCTACAGGCTCTGTGAACTCTACTACGGGAAGAAAAGGAGACACCCAAAAAAAGTCTGGGTCCAAAGATGGTTCGCCAGAAGAGCAGAGGGCGGACTGTACAACAAGCTGATGGTAGAGCTCAGGAGCGAAGACACTCAGGCGTTCCAGAACTTCATGAGGATGCCTCCAGCCATGTTTGACGAACTTGTGCAGCGGCTGACACCCAGGTTGACCAAGGCAAACACCAACTTCCGGCCCAGCCTGGAACCTGGGCTCAAGGTGGCACTCACTCTGCGCAACCTGGCCTCAGGGACCACCTACAGGAGCATGCAGTACGGCCAGGATGCCAAAGGCGTTCTCCACCACCCGTCTTGCCCTTAACAGCCTGTAGTTGAAGATTCTCTCTTCACGGGTGAGGTATTTGGAGGTGTAGGGCTTCATGAGGTAGGTTGTGAGGGAGAAGGCGTCATCCCCCACGATGAAGTAGGGCACATCTTGTGTGTCGTTGGGCAGCGGGTCTGGATCTGGGAAGCCCATCATGAGGTTGCCTTCCAGCCCCTCCTTGAGGTGACTGGCGTTGTATATCTGGGCATCTGAAGATGAGCCGTTGCCTGAAGCATCGATGTACATGAACTTGTAGTCTGCATTGACCATGGCGAAGAGGATGATGCTGAAGAAGCCCTTGTAGTTGTGATAAGTGGACCCCGACTTGGCTGGAGCTTTGCAGGCCACGTGCTTGCCATCTATGGCTCCAACGGTGTGTGGGAAGTTCCACCTCTGATACCACTGCTCTGCAACTTTCTTCCATCCTTCTTCAGTGGAGGGGCACTGGATGAATGGCGACCTGCTTCCAAGCTGCTTCCATTATATCCGCGGGGCTGACGCAATGCATCCTCCCCGCATGTGCAATTAATGCCAGGCATCCGCTAGGCATCCGCTGTTCATCCGCTGTGCACCCGCTTCATCCGCTCGGCGTCCGCTCTGCATCCGCTCTTTCCATTCCGCGTCCGCTTTGCTGAGACCCCCCGGAAGCCCTGCGGATGCACTAGGCTTTCATTCCGCATCCGCTTTGCATCCGCCCTGCGTCCTCCATGCGTCCGTGTTATCCGCTCCAGTTATGCAAATTTTTGCTCCTTTTGAGAGCGGATAACAACGGATGGAACATTTTGCTCGTCCGCTGTGTCCTTTTTGCATCCGTTGGGCAGTGTGACATGGGCTTAAGGGGAAAGGAATAGAATGGAAAGTTTGATAGACATCAAGCAAAAATTGATAAATAAGAATGGGAAAGAGAATTATATCCGTTGTAATGGTAGTAAAACTATTTGTCAATGTTTGATTTGGAACCTACTAATAAAATAGTTCGTCAAAGCAGCAGTCGGTGATAAAAGAATGCACAATACAAGTTCATTTTACCATTGCAGCTGTTAACATCACTCAAAATATATCTGGGATGGAATATTTCTTCTTTTTTTCTTTGTCCTGCTGCCAAGATAAACACAATCTTAGGAAACACCAGGTATTTATCAAGAGTCTAGTTTTTGCTCTTCAGGTGAAACTGGTAACAATTAAGCAATTAAAGTAAACTTCCTTCAAGTTGATCTCAATTCCTGGTGAATTTATGGGCACATCCACGTAATTTGCTTGGCAACAATACAGAAAAGATTTACCATGGCTTTCTACCATTTTCTTTCCAATACAACCTGTTGATGCCTAATGGTTTCCCATCTAACAACCAACCAACCTCAGCACAGATTAGATTACAAGTTGTGATGGAACATGTAACAGGAGAAAGACAGGAGGAAATTCTGCCAAGAGCACCAAATTAAGAAACTGATCAGTCTGAGGCAGGAAGAGGTTCAGGAGTCATACCTAACATCTCCCAAGCTGTTATCTATTAGGTGAGAAAGTTATATCTTTATTGTGACAAGATTTTATCCATTAGGCAAAAGCAAATAAAGAATCTGGATTGCACTATGTCATCTTTCGACCTAAGCCTGACACAAGCCCAGGCAAGACTGCCATAGAATTCTCCTCCTGAGATAATAAATACAATTATATGGAAATTACTCAAGCAGCATTATCAGC
This sequence comes from Laticauda colubrina, assembly GCA_015471245.1. Taxonomy (NCBI): domain Eukaryota; kingdom Metazoa; phylum Chordata; class Lepidosauria; order Squamata; family Elapidae; genus Laticauda; species Laticauda colubrina. The sequence goes on along the minus strand of BLBF01000186.1, from coordinate 748,907 downwards.
TAATATGGATATTAATCAAGTAGCAAAGATCAAACATTATTTTATTTACAAAGGGAAAGACAAATCAAGAAATAAAAATGTAAATCTGGTTCATGATTAGGCATACTATCCAATGCCTTTCAAGTTTCTTGAAGTTCATTTCCTATTAGCCCCAACTATCATGCTTGAATGGAAGGAATTGTATAAATTGTAGTTAACATTTTGATGATACTGTATTTTTTTATTCGATGCATCCTAAGATAGCAAATAACTTAATACTCATTTTAAGAAATTTGACTTTAATAAAGGAGCATAATTTAACTGTTATATGAAAATAGCACAAACACACACACATTTTAAATTACTAAAATTTTAAGATTAGCTGAATAATAATCTCAAATAAGTGAAACAACTATGTTTAGAATTTGTGAAAGGAATTGCCACAGCTAAATTGCTCTTGCAATGCATTTCTAAGATTTGCTTTGTAAATCATTTTAAGCATATATTCACAAGTATGCTCAACAACTTCAAAGGCATAATAACTATGCATAGTTATACATACTGCACATCTCCTTGAGAACATTAGGATGCTTCCAGGAGAACCTTCTAGCATTAACTGTTCAAAAAGCATTGTGAAGAAATTCTGTGTTTTGCTTCATGAGGAAACATGAAAAGAGTATAAATGGAGAATATTGCCTGAAACAGATGCTGATATCTATGAATGAATAAAGAAAAATGACTAAACAATAAAAGAAGTGTTTTAATCAGTTGTAATTAAGTAATTTCCTTGGGTAAATGTGATTTATTACAGAATTCACAATTTTACTATCAGAATGAATAAATTTAACTAAATAGGAAAACACTTTAGATTAGGGATGTCAAATTGGCCAGCCACAGCCTTGGTGGCTACACCCACCAGCTCTTCAAAGGCAAAAAAAATGTGATATCTAAAGGCCCTGTCACACTGGCCGACGGATGCAAAACGTTTGCAAAAAGGACACAACAGACGAGAAAAATGTTCCATCCGTTGTTATCCGCTCTCAAAAGGGGCAAAAAATTGCATAACCAGAGCGGATAACACGGAAAGGAACGGATGGGGGGAGGACGCAGGGCGGATGGAAAGTGGATACGGAACAGAAGCCTAGCGGATGGCAGCGGATGAGAGCGGATAGGTCCCCTCTGCGAACGTTTTTTCCATTTTTATGCTTTGTTTGCGAGCTGCACCCGCTTTCATCCTTTCTCCGTCCGTGCTACTAACACTGTGCGTCCGTTCCGCGTCTGTTCCGCTTCCTCCCTGTGTCCATTTACCGCTGGAGCGGATTTGAGTTGCATGGATGCGCAGCGGATGCCTAGCAGATATATGCCTAATGGATGACAACGGATGCAGAACGGATGTCCCCCGTATGCCTAGCGGATGCAGAACGGACGCATTGGATACATTTTCTGCTCAAAAGTTTTGAACAGCTCAAAACCTTTTGAGCAGATGAAATGTCAATAGACGGATGCTGGACAGATAGAGAGGAAGCAAAACGGAGGCAGTGAGTACAGAACGTATGCATCGCGTTAACCAACGGGTGGCAAGTGTTTCTCTCCATTTTACATCCTCTTTCCAGCCGTTGGTGCAGTGTGACAGGGGCTTAACATAACATAATCAAGTTTGACACCCGTGCATTAGACTATTTAAAAAGAGAATATGTGAAATATGTTCTCAAGTAGGGCTTCCACCTGCTTTCCTGCTTTGGAAAATTATAATGATTAATACCTGGCTTGCTGTCCAGCAAACCAACTCACTTTTTACCCTTATCCTCCTTTCAAAATTATTGAATGGGACATTAAGAATAGAGACATTTATCAATTCTATTGTAGACATGAAGAACAAGAAAGAACATTAGATGATAATATGGTCTGAATTACTTCAAATTACAGTACCACAATGATATCATAGTTTTAAAATGTTTTCAGGTCTCATTAAAAAAGAAAAACAGCACATTCTGTTGGTCTTTTTCTGAGAAGGAAACTGTATTTTTGAATGCTATCCCATACAACATATTTTATATAGAGCCCATATCATCAAGACAAATGTTAAATCAAAACAGATATAGTCTAGACCACTCCCTGTAGTAGAAAATAACCAATCCATAATCCCATCATTCTTGTTCAGGATAACTATATATAATAGTTGTTAGAAGCATTGCCCGACAGAAAGTGTTACTCGTATGTTCAGCACAATAATATTTATCAATTGCAATGCTGTTTACTTTCATTACTACATCCACTTAGTTCATTGATTTCTTCTAAGACCAATAAAGGTTTTGAAACATGAAGCAAAGCTAAGAGCAGGAGCCATACAGTCTCTTTTCTAAAGAGCAGCATAACCTAAACTATGTCACTCAACTTTTAAGTACTTCCAAAAGGATTTTTGAACTTTTGACCAAATCCACAGATATATGAAAAGTGTAACAGGAAATGGATTGTAATTGTGAGGGCTGAAGCTTGGAAGCAAGTGCACAAGGCCCAAAAAATTTAAATCTCCGGATCTGATAAAATATAGTTTAATTCCTAGCTCTTATAGTAACTGTTATTTCCTAATTTTAGATTCTTATCTAGCCTAGTTTTGTCCAAATCTTAACACAGCTGCTACCAACTACATGCTTGGGCTTCTGGAAAGTTTATACTTTGGATTTTAGTGAAATTCAGTCATCCTGATTAATGAGATTTTTGTATTATTCAAAATAACAAAAGCTTTATAATGTCTTGAAGTAGCAGTTTCTAACATATCCATCCATTTCTTTGTTGTTAAAGAAATGGAGGGGTGATTAATGTTATTCTTTCTATGTCATTTTTTCTATTTTATCAATCAATCAATGTCTCAGGTATTAATGAAGGTTGTTTTGAATAACTTGATATTTTAAAAAACATAGTTTTCTCTGGAATTAAAGCAGGCCCTTTTCTTACTAAGTTTTAGGAAAAACCTAAGTTTGGGAGACACCTTAAAGAAGGCTCAAATTTTGCCACAACCTTTAATACCACTATTTTAGTTATCTTGTTTTACATCTCTTATTTAATATGAGTTATGCTTTTATTATACTTTATAAGCTGCCCAGAACCATCCAGAGTGGGTGACGTACATATTTTTATATATTCTCAATATATTTAAACAAACATAAATTTTATATAGAAACAATTATGTGTGAATAGATTGTAATAGAAATTATATTCTGAAACTTCAGAACCTAGAATATCAATCACCTAGACGAATAAACTGAGGCAATAAAAACACAACTAGGTTATGGAACAAGAGTCCTTAAAATGAAAGTACTCATCACAGTTCAAACAAGCAGCTTTCCGATACCATCAATAATAAAGTATTTATTAAAATAAACTATTATGCTATAGGTTATAGCTTAAATGGTATTCCTGAAAGAGACCGTCTCCTGCAACTACGGCATTGATAGGACTCTGAATAAATGTTTGCTCACCAAATTTGATTGCATAATTTCTCTCTCTGCAAATACCTCATATACTACTGTACATCAGGAAACGAACAATAACCTGAACATGATACAGCTGCTAGGCATGTCAATTAAATACAAATTTGATTATTTTATATTCAGTTGGGTTACCTATACCCTACTTGAACATAGAGTTACATTTCTTCAGCCAATTGTCGTAAAACGTGAAAATATTTCATGAATGCTTTTATAGCATGGCAAGGCAATTTGGGATATGTAGGGTGGCAGACAAAGAGGGTTCAGTGTAGCCAACGCTAAAGTCCAACCGCAGTGATCCGATAATCTAAGAAGTCTCATCAGAAGTGCAAGAAGGACTTGGTGCTCCTTGGTGCTTTTTCTCCACCCAACCCGTGGTACCTGTGGAAGCAGATCCTAACCGGCAAGAGATGAAGAGGATGGATCTGCAGAAAAGAAACTGAGGCGGTTTGGATGGTGCACAAGAGGGCATACCAGGAGCACCTAGTCAGAAAACAACGAACCGGATCGGAAGCAAGGGAATGCTAGCCGCAGCTTGGCACAGCAGACAGAAAGCAGCTGCCTCCGGAGGCGTGGGAAAGAAGGACGAGACTGCCCGCCACGCTGGAGCCCAAACACAGCAGCTGCCTTTGCGCTCAGCTAGAACGGAATTAGCCAGAGCTGTCCTGCTTCGTGGCTGCGGTGGGCGGACGGGCAAAGGGAAAAGCCGTCGATGAAACGTCTCGCTGAGGCAGGGGATGGAGGGCACCCACTGTTCGGGTATCTGCACTTAAGCTTTGGCTCCTACCTACCTCTTATAGATGCCTTCCCCGTTCAAGGTAGGATCCCTCGCCGCTCAGCCAACGCCGCCGCTTCCACCAAGCAGCGCTCCTTCCCGCCTTCCCTTCCCAGCTCGTGGTTTTCGGCTTTCGGTTCCGCCGCCGCGGTGCGAGTCTTAACTTGAGCCAGCCTCGCTGACTCGCACGCCGAGCTTCGCCTCTTCCTCCCTTCCATTGGTCGTTTTCCAAAGTCCTCCGCAGCGCCCCCTAGTCTTGATCCACGCCCGTGGCAAAGAATGACGTATGCCTCCGCGATTCCCTTTCGCTTGCTTTTGTCAGAGATTCCCCGCGCGGACGAAGGGGGAGGTGTGTTACGCTGAGATTAGTCCGCACAGGGCCTTGTTTGCTAAGGCTAAAGTTCCTGCCTCACGACGCGTCAACGCTGAGAGTGCTGGCCTGTTTTTTTTTTTTTTTTTAATGCAACGTTTTTGCATACAGTACTTTAATCTTTGACTTAGGCCGCCCTGCGCTGAAGAAGTGGGCGGAGAAGGAGAAAGATGAAAACGTGGACAAAAATTGGATGACAGAAAAACCTGGCGCTGAACAGTCCCAAATTTTATTAGATTGTCAAAATACATAATACAGAAATACAAACAGAAATGAAAATAATGAGAAAATAGGGGAGGAAAAGGGGAAGAGGAAAAAGTGTGGGAGAAAGGGGAAAGGGAAAAAAAAAAAAGCATTGCCGTATTATTCCTTTTGGTGCAATAAAATAAAGTAATAACATGCAATCTCAACTTTTTACTTTTACATAATAATATACACAAGCCATTTCTATAACAACATATCTATCCAGTCATCAAAACTCAAAATCAAAGCTTTGTTTTTTCCGTCTCAAGTATAATGTCCAAAAGGGTTGCAAAGTAAAAACAAAATTGTTTTCTTTTTCGTAATCAAAACAATCAATTTCACCATCTCTGATAACGCCATCAACTTTTGCAGCCATTGTGCGAATCAAGTATCCTTCCGTTTTTGTGCATGGAGTATTCTTGCTGTCAGCATATAAAATCAAAGTTCTTTAACCCATTGATCCTTCTGAACTCTTAGGATGGCATGTCCAACAAAGTGGTTTGTTGAAATCAACATTTACTTTAATCTTATGATATAATAAATAGGCATGCCATTCAAATCTTAATTCATGGCCCTCAGAGGTGGTATTCAGCAGATTCTGACCAGTTCTGGAAAACCAGTAGTGGAAATTTTGAATAGTTCGGAGAACTGGTAAATACCATCTCTGACTGGAGATTTTACAGTATCCTTCCCCTGCCATTTCTACCAAGCCATGCCCACAAAACCAGTATTAAAAAAATAATAATAATCCCACCACTGATGGCCCACCTACTCATGTAATATCTTATTTTGGAGAGTCACCCATTCTTTTAACCAGATGAAATAACAAGTATCAGAGTACAATTTCAAATCTGTTAAAGCCAAACCTCTTCTTTCCTTAGCATCTTGCAATAATGTATGTCTAATTCTTGTTTTTTTCCATTGCCATATAAACTTAGAGATGTTCATTTGCCATTGTTTAAATGGAATATAAATTATAAGTAATGGTAAAGTTTCAAATAGGAATAGAATATTCTTTGTAAAACATTCATCTTATTAGAGATTTTACCTGATAAAGACACCTGTAATTTAATGCATCTTAATAGATATTTGATTTTTCCATTTTAAACATTTTTTAAGTTATAAGATAAGATTCAAAATACAAAAGTAAATAGGAAAGCAGTGGGAGAAAGTGGGAAGAGAAGTAAGGGAAGGGGGGGAGAAAAAAAAAGCACTGTGTTCTGACTTCCTCTGCAGTAAAATAAGGCATCAATATCAAACCACAACTTTTTGCTTTTTCATAATAATATAAACTAGCTATTTCTATAAGCATATATCAGTATCAGTCAGCCCCAAAATCAGAGTTTCATTTTTTTTGTCTGTCTCAAGCACAAAGTCCAAAAGTGGCCTCCATGTGGAAACAAAGATACTTATATTCTTTTCTTTAATCAAAATAGCCAATTTAGCCATTTCTGCCAATTCCATCAGCTTCTGCAACCATTCATTCATAGTGGGAATCAAAGCTTAATAGATCTTTCTTAATACCACTCCAAAGAGGAACAGTTATTTTGAAACAGTTTAAGGCCCTGTCACATCAGCCGACGGATGCAAAATGAATGTAAAAAGGACACAGCGGACAAGAAAATGTTCCATCCGTTGTTATCCACTCTCAAAAGTGCCCCAAATTTACATAAAGAGAACGGACAACAACAGAAAGGAACGGACGGGGAGAGGATGTAGCGAACATGTTAAGCGGATGCTCCATGGAAGCCTAGTGGATGGAAGCGGATTGAAGCGGATGACACATCCGCAGGGCTTCCGGAGGAGCACAGCGAAGCGGACGTGCAGCGGAAGGAGCGGATGCAAAGCGGATGCCTAGCGGATACAGCGGATGCATCACGGACGCCTAGCAGATGCCTAGCGGATGCCTAACGGATGCAAAGCATTCACTGCGCATGCGGGGAGGATGCATTGCATCAGTCCTGCAGATATAAAAGGATGCAGCTCGCAAGCAGGTCACCATACAGAGGAAAGACCTGCTGCCAGACACATCTCCAGCCAACAACCATGGGGAAGGAGAGGAAGCCTGTGCCTACTCCTGCCAGCTCTGGCAAGAAGGACAGGGCCACCATCCCACCCCCGGCGCTGACTCTGCTTCTGCTGGGGCTTCTGCTGCTGGGGCTGACTCTGCTGGTGCTGGTGCTTCTGCTGGTGCTGCTCCTGGTGCTGATGCTTCTGCTGGTGCTTACTCTGCTGGTGCTGCTCCTGGTGCTGCTGGTGCTGCTGGTGCTGCTAGTGCTGCTAGTGCTGCTGGTCCTGCTGGAGCTGCTGGTCCTGCTTTTGCTGCTACTGCTATTGCTGCTGCTGGTGGTGGTGGTGTGGTGGACCAGCCCCTACAACCTCAAAGCCCTACTGATGAGGGCCCAGAAGGCCCTGCCAGAGGGAGGAAGAGGCATTCGCGTGATAGGGAGAGAAGACAGTACTCCATCGAAGAGGACCATGAGAATGAGGTGCTTGAATGGCTGAGGGAGAATGAGTACCTCTGGAGGAAGGGACACAGGCTCTATCGAGACACCAAGCGGAAGCAGGCAGCTTGGAGAGAGAAGGCGGAGAGCCTGGGCTACACTTTGGAGGTCGTCCTTGGATGGTGGAAGCACATGCACACCTGGTACGGGAAGCTGCACCTCAAGAAGTCCGGCCAGGCCACAGTCAAGCTCACCGACCAGGAGACCTATGTGATGGCCGAGTGCAGCTTCTTGGAGGGTGAGGTCCGCCACCAAGGAGCAGCCCCTCTGTCAACCCTCTCTCTCAGGCAGCCCACAGAGAGCCAGTCCTCTTCTGGCCAAGAGTCAGCTCCTGTGTCCAGGCAGGTATCTGTGGAGCGCCCCACGATGGAGACCCCCACGACAGCTGCACTCCCCGTGGCAGAGTGTGTGGAGGACCCCCTGACGGAGTTGGAGCAAGAGGAGGCCACTGCCACCAGAGACCAACCCACGCCCACCCCCAGCTCCACCTCCACAGAAAGCAGGCAGAAAGCCAGACCGGAGGGACAGAGCCACACTGTCCTGCTGGAGATGAGGGACACCATCAAAAGCAGCGTAGATCTCCTCTCTCAGCTGGTACATACTGACATACCATCCTTTAACAGAAAGCCGTTCCTCACCTACGTCAACCAGACCCTCATGGACATGTCCGAATCCCAGTACCAGGTGATCAAGGAGAGGATCACAGGTCTTCTACACAACCCTCCAGGCCCAGCTGAACCTGCTCTGACCCAGTCCAGGTCTGCTCCTCCACCCCAGGTGATGTCACAGCCCTTCCAAGGCTTTCCACAGGCCTTCACCCACCAAGGCTAGGGCTACCAGGAGTTCCAGCAGCACAGGCAGCCCTTCCCAATCCAGGCACAGGTTCATCGCATGCCACCGGTGCCACCGATGCCACAGATGCCACCGACGCCACAGATGCCACCGACACCTCACCTCGCTCACCTGCAGACCAGACAGCCCCACTACACTCCTCCTACCTCCACCCCACAGCCAAGCCTGGCCTCAGAACATCTGTAGTTGGTCTTGGTACTGACACCCCATGTCATGGAGGAAGGGGCTCTCAACATCACAGGACTGAGCCAGCTCTCTGAGAGCTTCCTCCACACACCATCCCCTGTTGTACTCTCGGGGCCAGACACCCAATGGTGCCTCAGACCACTGCCAGCCACTGCCACCTCCACAGCACCTGGACCCTTCACCCATGAGACTATGGGCACACCTCAGAGTGACTGAGAAGAGTGCCAGAGACTGAGTTGCTACCTGTTGACTTTATCTTTGCTTGGGGCACTTTTCTTGGCTCATTTTGCTTTTACAGTTTGTTATTAATAATGTTTATCTTTGCTTCACACACTTGGTTCAGTTCTTTTAGTAAATAAAGTCTTGGTGGAAACTTTTAGAAATGGTTTAAGCCTTTGCATGCTTGTGGGATGGGTAAGGATAGCAGTGGGATAGACAGGGATACCCGTGGAATGGGTAATAGCTGTGGGATGGGTTAGGATAGCAGTGGGATGGGCAGGGATACCTGTGGGATGGATAATAGCTATGGGATGGGCAAGGATAGCTGTGGGATGGATAATAGCTGTGGGATGGGCAAGGATAGCTATGGGATGGATAATAGCTGTGGGATGGGCAAGGATAGCTGTGGGATGGATAATAGCTGTGGGATGGGCAAGGATAGCTGTGAGATGGATAAACCTACAGTGCAAGCAGGGTGGGACTGTATGGTCCACCCATCCAGCTGCCATACGTGTGGCCCTTTTTTATCAATAACAATTTATTCATTGATCAACACATTTCAACATTAACACAACTCTTTATTAAATGCCCTGTTCATTGTAGGGCTACTCAACATACATGGCACAATCTCATCAGTGTGATGAGACAGGCTCAAGGAAGCATCCATTAGTCATCTATCATTCTGTCTTGCCACTCCAGTGCTCCAGCTGGGGAGTTGCACCAGTGTTTCAGCAGGTTGCGCTGCTTCTTCCCTTCATGTGAAGCTCTGTTGGGGCCTTGCACATCCACAGTATCTATCAGGTTTTGCCCTTGCCTCCATTCACCAGGCTCCATGTCCCCATTGCCTTGTTGGTGGTCCACGAGCCTGTTCTGCAAGACTGGGTAGCGGGTGCGCATGAGATTGTGCAGGATGGAGCAAGCTTCCACAATGTTCCTCACCATCTCTGGGCGATGCTGCATGGTGGTGAGAAGTACCTGGAACCTGTTGGCCAGGATGCCAAAGGCGTTCTCCACCACCCGCCTTGCCCTGGACAGCCTGTAGTTGAAGATCCTCTCTTCACGGGTGAGGCATCTGGAAGTGTAGGGCTTCATGAGGTAGGTTCTGAGGGAGAAGGCGTCATACCCTACGATGAAGTAAGGCACATCTTGTGTGTCGTTGGGCAGGAGGTCTGGATCTGGGAAGCCCATGATGAGGTTGCATTCCAGCCCCTCCTTGAGGTGACTGGCGTTGTATACCTGGGCATCTGAAGCTGACCCGTTGCCTGAAGCATCAATGTACATGAACTTGTAGTCAGCATCGACCATGGCAAAGAGGATGATGCTGAAAAAGCCCTTGTAGTTGAAATAAGTGGACCCTCAATTGGCTGGAGCTTTGCAGGCCACGTGCTTCCCATCGATGGCTCCCACGGTGTGGGGGAAGTTCCACTTCTGATACCACTGCTCTGCAACTTTCTTCCAGCCTTCTTCAGTGGAGGGGCACTGGAGGAGCTCCTCCAGGTATTCTTCGATGATGGCCTGCACCACTTCTCTGACCACAATGCTGATGGTGTTGTGTGGCACCCTCCAACCGTACTGCATGTTCCTGTACGTGGTCCCTGAGGCCAGGTGGCACAGAATCAGTGCCACCTTCAGCCCAAGGTCCAGGCTTGGCCGGAAGTTGGTGTTTGCCTTGGTCAACCTGGTCTCAGCCGCTCCACAACTTTGTCAAACATGGCTGGTGGCATCCTCATGAAGTTCTGGAATGCACGAGTGTCTTTGTTCCTCAGATCCACCATCAGCTTGTCATACAATCCGTACTCGGCTCTTCTTGCGATCCATCTTCGGACCCAGACACTTCTTGGATGCCTCCTTTTCTTCCCATAGAACAGGTGAAAGAGTCTGTAGAGGGCTTTGCACTGTTGTAGAATGATGGCAGCTACCAAAAGGAATCTGCGACGATCCATGGTGGAGATGACTGGATGCTGTGGAAGAGCAAGAGCAAGAGCAAGGCTGAAGAGGTCTGCACATCAGGGCTGCTGGACTGAAAGTGAGATCCAGGTGATTTCTCCCCCTTTTTATAGGAAATATCATTTTTCCGCTAGGTGTCTTTCCACATACTCCAGGTATCATCCAGACATCCTAAATATCCGAGATACGTCCCCTATACGAACGTTTTTTCCGTTTTAATGCTTTATATGCGAGCTGCATCCGCTTTCATCCTTTCTACGTCCGTGCTACTAATGCTGCGTGTCCATTCCGCTTCCTCCCTGTATCCGTTTTCCGCTGGAGCGGATGTGAGTTGCGCAGATGCACAGCGGATACCTAGCAGATATAGCGGATGCATAACGGATGATGATGGATGTATAATGGATGTTCCCCGTATGTGTAGCGGAAGTAGAATGGACAGGTTTGATTATCCACTCAAAAAGTTTTGTGCAGCTCAAAACTGTTTGAGCGGATGAAATCTCAGTAGACAGATGCTGGACGGATAGAGAGTATGAAAAATGGATGCAGTGAGTACAGAACGGATGCATCGCATTAACCAGCGGATGGCAAGTGTTTCTCTCCATTTTACATCCTCTTTCCATCCATTGGTGCTGTGTGACATGGGCTTATTTGTATTTGTCAATGTAACCCCCAGGAATTCTACCTTTTTTCTCCTTTTAAAACCTGATTACTTTGCCAATATTTCATGATCTTGAGAGGTCATATTTCTAACAAGAAATTGTTTTTTATTTATTTATTTTAAAGCTTGCTAAAGTTCCAACTCATTTTCTTTCTTCATCAAATATTTGGGGTCTTGCAAAATATATATATAACTAAAAATCATCAGCAAATATTCTCAGTTTATAAAGTTATTTTTAATATTTATACATGTTATTTATTTCATCTTGACTAATATCCCTATTTAAAACTTCCAGTTTCAATATAAACAACAGGGAGGGGCATCCTTGCCTCATGCATTTTAGGATTTCACATGGTTTAGTTAATTCTCCATTAATACTAATCTTTGCTTGCTTGTGATGTGTAGACCCCTTGAATAAATTTTATCCTCAAGGCCATTGTGATGACCCAGAGTGTGCCACAAATGTAACAAAATCCAAAACGTAAATAAATGTCCTTTAATGCCTCCATCTTGGCCCACTGTTCAATAATACTTAGTTGGAGATAAAACATTCTCAAAAATAGTCTTCAATAGAAAGCAATACAGTCCAAATTTAATAAGCAGATAGAGGTGAAATAAAAAACCAAACAAACTACAATGATGAAATTTCCACAACAGAACAGAAGTATTTACCAAATTCAAAGAGATAACAAGGCACAGTCTGTTGGAAGGATGCCAACCAAGATAACTTCAGACCAAAATAAAACATGCTTTATTTCCAGCATTGCCAGTATGTGAATCCAAACTCTTATGCAGTTCTCACATCTTCAGCCCATGAAGAGGATCAAGGCCCTCTACTCCCAAGTAGACCACATCTCTCCCTTATCCTCTCCTCCCTGTGTGCCCTAGGATGGATAGGGGATGGGCCTGGATTCTACTCTGACAACTCAGCCGGCCTCTGCCCTTGCCAGCCTCCTCCACAACTTCTGGAGCCACACTTCCAGTCCCTGTCGGCTCTTCCTGCTCTGCCTCAGAGTCAGTCTCCACCAGGGGCATGAAAGCCATACCTTCCAGAACTTTGAACAGAAAAACCCAATTTAAATTATCAAATGATTTTTCTGCATCCAAAAATTTTAAAGCAGTCTGTTTTTCATTGTAAATATTCAATAATGTTCAGAACAGTCCTCACATTTTCTCTTAACTGTCTTTTTGGCAAAAAGCCAGATTGATCTTCATGAATATATGACTGTAAAATCTTTCTCCCAAAATTGCAGCCAAAAGTTTGTTGCCATTATTTAATTATTAAATTGGTCTATAGTTTTTTATCTTCAGGATATCTTGACTCTCTTTTAGTCATAATACAATATTGGCTTCTTTCCAAGTTTGTGGCATCTTTTGTTTTCTCTAATACCCCATCCATTATATATTTTATTTACTGAAGGAATTGGTCCTCCAAACATTTATAATATTGACTTGTAAGACCATCTGGACCCACAGCTTTTCCTTTTTTTATGTTTTAAGAATTTTTGATATTTCAAAAGAAGTTCCTAATCATTTATAAATTGTCTCTGAGCTTGTGAAAGTTTGAGAAAATGTTATTTTTGCAGATACCGTGTTTCTCCAACAATACGGCCTCCACCAATAGGAAGCCCCATCATGTTTTATTGGCATAAAATCAAATTAAGCCCCTCCCCCCAAATTAAGGCCCATATTAAACATGAGAAATGGGGGGGAATGGCGGGGAGGCTTGCATTTAGGAAGTACTTGCATGCCCGGATATGGTACTGCCTGCGTTGGTGGGGCACTTCATACCGGGAGACCTTCCGCCACCGTTGCTTTCCTTTCTCCCTTGCTTCTGTGGTTTTAGAGGAACGCCGCGGCATTTGGCACAGCCACGTGTGGCCAGTCAGGGCTCCTCCCTGCAACTGGAGCCCTGAGGAGACACTTGGCTTCAGGTGCTCCCGTCACCGTCTTCCAAGGGAAGGCGCTCGCCCAAGAGAATCTCTCCCTCTTTCTCTCTCTCTCCCCACAAGGTCAATGTCTTTGCTGCAGCTGAGGAGGAGGCTGCAGCCGGTTCCTCCTGCTTGCTGAGAGGTGAGGAAGCCCCGGCTTTGCAGAGCAAGCAAAGCGCTGCTTGCCCGGGCGAGATTTGGGAAAAAGGGGCAGGAGGAGGCATGCACGCACCCGTGGCTCGCTTTCCCGGCTTTGCCTAGTCCGCACGGCTCTGGCGCGGCCCTGGCGGGATGAACAGAGAGTCCGGCAGGCGCTCGCTGCCTTGGTGAGAGCTCTGCCGCCGGGAAGGAGGGCCCACCTGTCAGTTGCACTGGACACCCCAGGCTAAGCTAATTAATTCTATTTCTTGAACTGTTAACCTAAACAATTGTTTATGTAACTGTTAAATTTAATGTAAAATTTTAGAATCCATTGGTGTCTTTTGCAATTCAGTTTCTTTCTTTCTAATTTATTCAATATCTTTTCCACCATTTCCTGGAATTTCTTCTTATATTGCACAAAATATCTCCTCATGACAACTTTACTAGCACCCAAAAGAGTCATTAAAATTATCCTTTTGCCCATGTTATTATCAAAATATTTAATTCCTTTTTGCAGTCCTTTACAATAAACTCTTTTGTAAAATAAGATTCCTTTAATTTCCATCTATAATTAAGAATCTTTTTCTAACTATGAAAAGAACTGGGTAATGAGAAAGATTTAGGTAGATATCAACTTTTAAATTTTTATTTGCAGAACTTACTTAGAAATACTTACCATATCAATTATTGAAAAAGATTTATGTCACTTCATAGACACAAGTTTTTCTACAATTACCTTTTTATTCTAAAAGAGGCTCTTCTTGATGCAGCTTGCTTCCTCCGCCTTTTTTTTTTTAAACATTATTTGTGAAGCTCTGTGACTTTTAAGATGACAAGGAGCAGGTGTTCCTGTAACTGAGCCAAAATGAGGAAGTTGGAATTACTATAGAAACCACTTCAAAAATTTAAGGACTTCAATGTCCTAGAGCAGGAGTCTCCAAACTGGGCAAATTTAAGACTTATGGACTTCATCTCCCAGAATTCTCCAGCCAATTGGCTGGAGAATTCTGGGAGTTGAAGTTCACAAGTCTTAAAGTTTCCCAGTTTGAAGACCTCTGTCCTGGAAGCTTTATTCATTTTAAGCTCTCTTTGCTTCACCTCTTCGATTTTAGAATAAGGACTCATTAAATGGTACTTTAAATGTGTTGTGAGAAGGGGAAAAATGTTCCAACTTTACTTGCTGCTGATTGGATAAGAATTAACATCAGGCTTAAAGTTATTTGACTTTAAAGGGACTTTTGACCACAAGACAAAACATAGAATCTGAGCTTTACTTGTAAATTATATAGCACCAAGAAAGCCAAAGACTGTAATATTATTAATATTACTAAATTGAATAGAATTAGTCTTTTAATCTTAAACCTTAGTTATATCTTGGGAGATCTGACAATGACAACATGAAAAAGAGAGAAGAGGTTCAGGGAATTGGAACCCCTAAGAGCTATTTGGAAGAATATAACAGTAAAACAAATGAAGCAACCCAAGGAGCAAAGCTTGAATTAAAAATTGATGCACTCTTAAGGGAACTCTGTAAAGAGATATATTATTAACTGGAGATGTTAAACAGATAAAGGATAGAGTAGACTTTCTGGAGCATAAATCGGAGAAGAAGGATGTCCAGCATGAAGCTCAATTGGACACAAAAAACTCTTTTGGAATTACTTAAGCTGTTACCAGAGTCGCTGCTCAAGCAACTCCAATTAAAGCCCATGTCCCACTGCACCAACGGATGCAAAGAGGATGTAAAATGGACAAAAAAGCTTGCCATCTGTTTGAAAATGCAATGCATCCTTTGTGTACTCACTGCGTACATCTTTCATACGCTCTATCCATCAAACATCCATCTACTGCTATTTCATCTGCTCAAAAAGTTTTGAGCTGCACAAAACTTTTTGAGCGGATGAACTTTCCGCCGTGTACGATCTGCATCTGCGACACATACGGGCAACAAACGTTCTACATCCGTTGTCATCCGTTACACATCCGATGTATCTTCTCGGCATCCTCTGGCCATCCGTGCAACTCACATCCGCTCCAGCAAAAAGTGGAAAGAGGGAGGAAGCGAAAGGTATGCGGAACGTCCACACAGCATTAGTAGCACGGAAATAGAAAGGATGAAAGCGGATGCAGCTTGAATATAAAGCATTAAAATGGACAAAACATTCGTATATGGGACGTATCTTGAATATTTAGGATGTCTGGAGGATGTCTAGAGTATGTGGAAGGACACCTAGTGGAAAACCGACATTTCCTATAAAAAGGGGGAGGAAATCACCTGGATCTCACTATCAGTCCAGCAGCCCTAATGTGCAGACCTCTTCAGCCTTGCTCTTGCTCTTGCTCTTCCACATCATCCATTGATGTCCACCATGGATCATCACACACTCCTTTTGGTAACCGCCATCATTCAACACCAGAACCAAGCCCTCTTCAGACTGTTTCGCCTTTTCTATGCAAGGAGAAGGAGACATCCAAGAGCTGTCTGGGTCTGAAGATGGATCAGGAGAAGAGTGGAGTTTGGACTCTATGACAAGCTGATGGTGGAGCTGAGGAATGAAGACCCTCGTGCATTCCAGCACTTCGTGAGGATGCCACCAGCCATGTTTGACGAAGTTGTGGAGCATCTGAGACCCAGGTGGACCAAGCCAAGCACCAACTTCCATCCCAGTCTGGACCCTGGACTGAAGGTGGCACTGACTCTGCGCCACCTGGCCTCTGGGAGCACGTACAGAAACATGCAGTATGCCTGGAGGGTGCCACACAACACCATCAGCATTGTGATCAGAGAAGTGGTGCAGGCCATCATCGAAGAATACGTGGAGGAGCTCCTCCAGTGTCCCACCATTGAAGAAGGCTGGAGGAAAGTTACAGAACAATGGTATCAAAGGTGGAACTTTCCCCACACCGTTGGAGCCATAGATGGGAAGCACCTGGCCTGCAAAGCTCCACCCAACTCAGGGTCCAATTAGTAACTGAGTAACAACTCAGTCTCTGGCACTCTTCTCAGTCACTCTGAGGCGTGCCCATGGTCTCAGATGTAAAGGGGCCAGGGACTGTGGAGGTGGCTGTTGCTGGAGTGCTGGTCTAAGGCGCCATTGGGGTGCCTGGCCCCGAGAGTACAACAGGAGATGGTGTGTGAAGGAAGCTCTCAGAGAGCTGACTCAGTCCTGTGAGGTTGAGAGGCCCTTCATCAAGTACCTGGGATGTGAGGCCTAAGACTGATGACAGATGTTCTGAGGAAGGGCTTGGCTGTGGGGTGGAGGAAGAAGGAGTGTAGTGGGGCTGTCTGGTCTGCAGCTGGGTCAGGTGAGGCATCTGTGGTGTCTATGGCATCCGAGGAATCTGGGCCTGGACTGGGAAGGGCTGCCTCTGCTGTGGGAAGTCTTGGTAGTGGTAGGCTTGGTAGGCAAGGGGCTGTTGAAATCCGTGGAAGGGCTGTGACATCTGCTGGGGTGGAGGAGCAGACCTGTAGTGGGTAGGAGCAGGTTCAGCTGGGCCTGAAGGGTGGTGCAGAAGAGCTGTGATCCTCTGCTTCATCATCTGGTACTGGGCCTCGGGCATGTCCATGAGGGTCTGGCTCATGTAGGTAATGAAGGGCTTGCAGTTAGAGGATGGTATGTTGAAGTGGACCAGCTGGGAGAGGAGATCTGTGCTGGCTTTGATTGTGTCCCTGATCTCCAAGAGGACAGTGTGGCTATGTCCCTCCGGTCTGCCTCTCTGTCTGCTTTCTGTGGAGGTGGAGGTGGGGGTGGGGGTGGATTGGTCTCTGGTTGCTGCTTCTTCTTGCTCCATCTGAGACAGGGGATCCTCCATGTCCTCCTGCATGGGGAGTGCAGCTGTCGGGGGGTTCTCTGTCGTGGGGCCCTCCAAAGACACCTGCCTGGACATGGTAGCTGTCTCCTGGCTGGAAGAGGAGTGGCTCTCTGTGGGCTGTCTGAGGGAGAGGGTTGACAGCGGGGCTGATCCTCGGTGGTGGATCTCACCCTCCAGGAAGCTGCACCTGGCCATGACATAGGTCTCCCGGTCAGTGAGCTTGACAGCGACCTGCCCAGGTTTCTTCAGGTGCAGCTTGCCATACCAGGTGTGCATGTGCTTCCACCATCCAAGGAGTACATCTGAAGTGTAGCGCAGGCTCTCCGCCTTCTCTCTCCACGCTGCCTGCTTCCTCTTGGTGTCGCGATAAAGCCTGTGGCCCTTCCTCCACAGGTACTCGTTCTCCCTCAGCTATTCCAGCACCTCCTCCTCATGGTCTTCGGAAATGGAGTACAGTTTCCTCTCTCCCTTCTCCTTGCCTTGCCTCTTCCTCCCTCTGGCAGGGGCTTCAGGGCCTTCAGCAGCAGGGCTTTGAGGGCCTTGGGGCTGGTCCATCACAGCAGCAGTATCAGGAGAAGCACCACCAGCAGCAGGAGAAGCACCAGCAGCAAGAGAAGCACCAGCAACAAGAGAAGCACCAGCAGCACCAGCAGCACCAGCAGCACCAGCAGCACCAGCAGGAGAAGCACCAGCAGCAGCAACACCAGGAGCACCAGGAGCACCAGCAGCACCAGCAGCAGCAGCTTCAGCATCAGCGCCAGAGGCAGGAGGTGGGATGGTGGTTCTATCCTTCTTGCCAGGGCTGGCAGGAGTAGGCACAGGCTTCTCCATGGTGTTCTCTCAAGATGTCCCTGGCAGCAGGTCTTTCCTCTGAATGCTGATTGCTTGCGAGCTGCATCCTTTTATATCCACGGAGCTGATGCATTTCATCCTCCCCGCATGCGCAGTGACCGCTTTGCATCCGCTACGCAACCGCTATGCACCCTATAGGCATCCGTGATGCAGCTGCGTCATCCGCTATGCATCCGCTCCTTCCGCTACATGTCCGCTTCGCTATTCTCCCCCGGAAGCCCTGCGGATGTGTCATCCGCTTCCATCCGCTTCCATCCACTTGGCTTCCTACGAATATCTGCTTTACATCCCCGCTACATCCTCCCCACGTCCGTTCCTTTCTGTTGTTGTCCGCTCTGTTTATGCAAATTTGGGGCGCTTTTGAGAGCGGATAACAATGGGTGGAAATTTTGCTCGTCCACTGTGTCCTTTTTGCACACGTTTTGCATCCTTCAGCCAGTGTGACCTTGCCTTAAGATTTTTGAGTGGTTCATGAACTGTCTAGAGAAGATATTAGATCAAGAATGATTAAATCTTTGGCTCATTTAATTAATTGAGAAGAAAATAAATTAAAATCCGAATGGGCAAAATATATGAACTCTAGATTTGTCACCACAAGAAAACCAGCAAGAGATGTTTTAGTAGTGATTTTGTAAGAATGAGATATTACATTTTGGATTGCCTCTCTAAATCTAAATTATGAGTGGAAATGTGGATATAATTATTTTAAAGAGAATTCCTGTCAGAATTTTAGGAAAGAGAAAAGATTAATTTTTCGTATTGGATATCTTGAAGAAGATAAAAATTGCATTTTACCGAGACATAGTTGAAATAATGATATTTTGCTACCAAGAAGAGTCAAATTGAACTCTGCAAAGAAAGCCAAGGAGTTCTTGTTTAAACATAAACAAATATTGGACAGCTGAAGAAATGGATGCAGACAAGCAATTGGAAGCAGAACAGTTTCAAAAATCTTATAAGGAAAGGCTGTAAAGAAGACTGCACAGGAATTTGCTGCAATTCTAAAGATGTAAACTAAGAACATAACTACTCCGCCTTAAAGTTACATAGTGGTTCGGCAGTTAAGATGCTGGATTTGTCAGCTGAAAAGCTAGCAGCCCAGGTTCGAAACTTGAGTGCCACATGACGGGGTGGCACTCCAGCTCCTGCCGGCCTAGCAGTTAGAAAACATGTAAAAGTGAATAGATAAATAGGTACCACTTTGGTGGGAAGGTCACGGTGCTTCAGATGTCATGCTGGCCACATGACTATGGAAATGTCTTTGGACAGCATTGGCTCACTGGCCTTGAAACAGATGAGCACTGCCCCCTGTAGTTGGCAACTATTAGTAGAGTAAAATCTGTAAAAAAGTAAAATGGTTTTACTTTTTACATTTACTCTGCCTTACCTTCATTTTGATTCAGGAGAAAATCACAGGCTGCACACCATGTACAGGCAGTTATGTCATCATTATCTGCCATGGCAAATTTTATGATGCTTCTAGACCATTTATTATTTGATAAAACATGTTAGCCAATGAATAAACCTCTGCTGTCAGCAACATCAATAAGACTCATTACCTTTGTCACTGGTGCTACAAAAGAAGCTCTGGAGAATAATGGGATGTTACATGATTTCAGAACCTGATTGAAAAGAACCAATAGCAATCTGAGAGCTGTTTGTGAGCAAACCATGGAGACGTGAATGTTGAAAAAGACAGTTCCAGGACATTACCTTCTGGAGAATACTGCTTTTTGGTCTGTGTGTATATGTAGGCATAAATATATGCATTTTCTGGAATATCAGTGATTAATTGATTCTTATGCTTCAGCCCAGAGTCTGCAGTGCCTGCCATGGCCCCGTTAATGACTGGAAAATTCTAGCCTGACATGCTGACCTTATCTAATGGTATTACAGCAGGAAATCAGATAATAGAAGCAGGCTTCTGTTATCAACATAGGTATTGAGGGCTAAAGGAAATGCAAATCTCCTCTTGAAGGATCAAATTTTGAAATATATTTCCTTGCACTCAGTCAGCTGTTAAGGCTTGTTTTCTTGAAATAAAAGGTATAGTTTCTATCCATATTCCTTTTCTATTTGCATGCTAAATAGATCCAAATATTACCTGCAAAACAAACTGTTTAGCAAAAACAAAAATTAAACTTCTACAGTTTGTTCCCCAAAGTTTGGATAAAACAAAGCTATCAGGAAGAAAATAATGTGGAAAATCACAACCTAGTTCAGAAACTAAGGTGTATTTCTATATTTTATCATATACAATAACTGTATTACTATGGAAAATACTAATCCAAATTGTTCCAAGAATCCTTTAGGGAAAGATTGATTATTCCGACATCCTAATAGTTTACATACAATGAGAGATGTAACATATTATTTCATTTATCTTACATCATCGTAAAAGGAGACACATTTTCCCATTCTGAACTTACTTTAAACTACCTAAGTTTAAGATTACACTGTGCATTAAAATATATTTTAATCAGGACTGGTATTTATGATAATTTTGGAAACAAAAATACCCTAAAATCTCATTGCTGTCACATTTATTCTGTACAGCATCAGCACACTCAAAGAAAACAGAGGAATGGGAGTCTGTGTTACAAAGAATTATTTGGTAGTTAATTGGTAGGTAAATCACAGTTAAATAACCATTACCCTTTGGGCCACATATTCAATCATATTCAGTTCAGCCCCTGAAGCATCACAAGATCATCTTTCTAAATTTCAACACCAGTATTTGATGCAGACTATTTTTAAGCTTTTTTCTTATATAAGATAAAAATTGCTTGATTAAAGTTTTCCAGATTTATAACATATGTTTTCATTAAATTCCTTTTCCAGGACTCAAATCAGATTGATTTCAGCCTTGCAACCCCCACTGCCATTATTCAAAGAAATTACCCAAAATCTTGAAATAACAATTCAGCTTCTGGTTATTCCTGAGACCAGCTAACAATACAGTATCATTTACCAGGAATATAGAGAAAAATTACCTTTTATAAAGTCACTTTTTTATTCACTGGAGTTAATAGAAACTCAACTGAATTCATCTTGAAAAATATCAAAATGATAATCAAATGACAGACATGATTCTCCTGAAACAGCACTCAATTTCTTCCTGACAAAAGGATATCCATATGGTACATTTTATACCAATTAAGTCACTGTCATGTCTAAGAGAATTCTCACTTAGCAACCACAATTAGGACTAGCAGTTTCATTGCTTAGCGCTCTGGTTGCTAAATGAATAATTATGTAACTGCAACAGGCATACAATATTACTTCCCATTGAGTTTTAAGCAAGTCACCCTGGCAGTTAAGCAAAACATTATGTGACTGCAACTTGCAATTTTACTTCTGTGTCCCTCATTAGCTCTACTTGTTACAAGCTAGTTGGGAAGCAAATGCTGGTCACATGTCTATGGGACACTGATGGTCATAAATGTTCATCAGTTGCAAAGTGCCTGAATGGCAGTCATGTGACTGCAGGACACTGCAAAGGTCATAAATGCAAGGATGGAATCACAAAGTTGGTTTTTTAACAGATGATCATGAAATGATGAGGCATTTGGTAAACCAGAACTATTCATACCTTTTGACCATACAATACTGAGAATGGAATAGTGTTCTGATTGTTTCTTTTTGTGATAGACAAAAAGAAACAATCAGAACACTATTCTATTCTCAGTACTCAGTTACACTGCATTGAGGAAATGATCTTTCCATCACTCAGTCTTTCTTCTGATGAGTGACTGCTGATTTTGCAAGGTTCAAACAGCACAATAGCCATTGGGACCAGAATTTATATTGCTAAGCAATATGATCATAAAGCACAACATGTAACTTGATTATGTAGCAACAACAATTTGGAAAGCACTGCCAGTCTGGGAAGATTAAAGTAAAATAGTTATAGAACAATAATTTAGCTAGTTTGAACTCCACATGTGTTTTTTAACTATTTCACTGGAATCGTCTGAGACTGGCAGTTTAGCTTGAGAAAACAAGATAAGGCTCAAAAGCATTCAAGGGGGAAGGAGTCAGACTTGCCCCCTTGTGTTTATGTAACAAGTCCATGCTAATTACTCATTTGATCCCTCCACCCAACTAGCATGATTGTGGTCTAGCATAAGCTCAATTGTCCCAGTAGCCATTTTTAATTGAATTTCATTTGTCATTAGGCAAGCACCCATCACACCCTAAACCATTCCTGACTTGGTTTTTCCCAGCCCTGAGTCTTGGGAGGTTAAGAGACTGCTTCCTCTTGAATGATCTTCAGCCATCTACCATCTTTATCTCTCCTGTTTTGGCTACCTGTCTACCAGTGGTGGGATTCAAATTATTTTTACTACTGGTTCTGTGGGTGTGGATTGGTGGGCGTCGCAGGGAAAGGAGACTGTGAAATCTCCAATTAGAGGTGGTATTTGCCGAACTACTCAAAATTTCCACTACCAGTTCTCCAGAACCTGCTGAATACCATTCTGCTGCCTATCTGCTGCCATAAGCTACCATTGTCACTCAGACTTGTCCGCCACTGCAATACCTGCTCCATTTGCTCCACTACTGCACTGGATGAATTTGGATGAATACAGTTGGCACTTCTCAAGTGCCCTACTCATGGCCTTCACTAGAAAGGTCCTTCTTTCATGCTAGCAAAGTTGGGACTTTCTTCTATATCTTGAAATCTTCACTAGTACTTGAATGTTGGCCCTTGGCTATTTTGGTGCAAAAGACAGAGCTGGCTGGAAGGCCTTGGTAGGGCATGAATAGAAGCTCTGGCTTGTGTGCCAGTGGAGGCCTTGCCTGGCATATGAAAGTTCACTTCAGCTGTGTGAAAAAAAGACCCAGGTAACCCTTTTGTTGTGCCAGTGCAGTTGGGGCCTTCTTTCATGTGCCAGGCTTCTTTTGTGAAAGTAAGCTTTAGCTGGTACACAAACAAAAACCCTGGGAAGAATATGAGAAAAGCTCTGGTTGTACCAGCATGAAAGAAGGCACAAATGAAAGCCCCAGTTGTTATAGAGTATGATGCAACAGACATGGCAGAACTAAGTGATAGTGTGATCTAGAAGCAGCATATAGGCAGATAGTCAAAAGGTAGTCATAAATGGTGGGTCCAAATGGGCCCAAAATTTGTTTATGTGACCATCAGGGCACTACAAAATATACTACTACTCATGCCTAGGCACATAATCTCAATTAATAGCACTATTCTGGCACTAAATAAGAGTCAACAGAATTCAAGAGGGGTTGGATTTAAAGTAGAGACTCTAGCCTGATTCCTTTTTTGATTCTGTCCCCAGGTTATGCCACTCCTTCTCTCATGCATAGGTAGTTCTCAATGTCTATTCATTTAGCAACTGTTCAGAGTTACTATGGTGCTGAACCAAGGGATTTACAACCAGTCCTGGAAGTTCCAGCTGTTGTAGTGCCAAAATAGTGCTATTATTTGAGATTTATGTGCCTAGGCATGAGTAGTAATATATTTTGTACCTGACACTATATACTATATTTTTATTTAATTAAAAACAACTATATCTTATGTTCCATATTAACATACTTCTAATAGTCTATTCCTATTGGTCAAGAAATACTAGAAGCTCATTGGTTCCTGTCTCAATGCTGATTGGCTGATTATAGCTCACCTATGATTGGCCAATTCAGCAGCGGGAAAAACAAGTAGCCGTCATTAGCCACTAGCCACGAGCAGCCTCTCTATAAAAAGAGCTGCCGCGGCTCCTGGTTAAGATGGACTTTCTGCACTAAATAAAAGAGCTGAAGTTACGCTGGTCTCCAGTCTCATTCTTCGCGAACACAACACTGGTGATGAAGGTGGGATTTTGAGAAAGGAGACCAGTTGAGCATGTGGCATCGAGAACCGAGCAGACGAAATGGCCGGAACCAATTCGTCACCTGCACTATTCCACCCAGCAACAGAGGACTGGGAATCCTACATCGATAGATTCTTCATGTTCCTGGAAAGCAACGATTTGCAAGGAATCTCAGACAATGGGAAAAGAGCTGTGTTCCTGTGGCCCACAGTGTTCAAGATGGCCAAGGCACTCGCAAAACCAGAAAATGTGAAACAGATGGCCTGGCCAGACCTAGAAAAGCTGCTGAAGGCTCACTATGCATCGACCGTCTCCAGCCTTATTCAGAAACACGAATTTTACAAACGGGACCAGAGAGAAGGTTAGAGCATTGCAGACTTCGTAGCGGCTCTCAGGGACATTAGAGGGGCATGCGAATTCCTTAACATGGACGAAGCCATGAGGGATTGCATGGTCCTTGGACTAAGAGACCTCACCCTACAAAGCCAGCTGCTAACCCGGCCAAAGATTACGGTTACTGAGGCTATTGCTGAAGCTACAGCAGCAGAAGCAACTAAAAAATCAGTGGCCAAAATGCAGCAGATGAATGCGAATCCATCCAAAACTCCGACTGAAACAAACCAGGGCACGGAAAAGAAGGCAGAGAGCGCACACAAAACCACTACCCACTATGCCGAGAGTGGATCGTCCGGAATCGACGACTACGATGAGGAGGAGATCCACAGACTCCAGGCTGAATGAGATCAATGACTGAAGGAAGGTCGTAAGTCAGGTTTCAGTGTGCCGGGTGCGGAGGAGACCACCCCCATTCTGAGTGCCGGTTCTTAGATGCTGTGTGCCGGTACTGCGAGAGACGGGGTCACATCGCAAGAGTATGCCAAAACCACAAGAGCTACAGCCCACAACGTAGAGACAACACACCACCAAGAACTAAAGATAGACAAACGTGGAGCCGTGAGAGTCGTGAAAGCAAAGGCAAGTGGCTAAACGAGAACTATAGAAAAGAAGAAACACACCAAACCATCATAATCGGGCACTCTAATGCAACAAATGGCCAAAAAGTACATGTGGCAGTCTGGATCGAGGGCCAAGAATGTAAAATGGAGGTAGATTCTGGATCGTACCTATCCATGGTGTCATGGGATACCATTAAAAAACTAGTACCACACATTGGCAGAGCGAACTAGAACACCAATCACTCCTAAAGGAAAACAGAATACTGGTAGTCGGACTTGGACATTTCCAAATAACTTTCAAAGAACACATGAAAATCTTTCTGCTAACCATCGTAGACCGAAACCGACCAAGCCTATTGGGACTCGAGTGGTTCGAACCTCTAGGAATTGGAGTGACCGGCATTAACAGCATTGCCGACATAGACTGGGAGGAGAACCTGATGAGGGAGTTCCAGGATGTCTTCGATGGAGAATTAGGCAAGTACCGAGGGTTCCCTATTTCATTTAATTTAGATCCAACAATAGCTCCAATTAGGCCGAAGGTGAGGCGAGTCCCCTTTGCACTAAAACCAAAGATTGATGAGGAACTTAACAAACTAATAGCACAAGGTATTTTGGAACCCATTGACCACGCCAAATGGGAGACCCCAATTGTGATCCCAGTTAAACCGGATGGGTCCGTGAGAATCTTTGGGGCCTACAAGGCTATCCTGAACCATGCACTACAACAAAGCGTGTATCCTGTTCCAGTAGTGCAACACCTACTACACTCATTGGGGAGAGGCAAGGTCTTCACAAAGCTCGACCTTGCCCAAGCATACCAACAATTACCAGTCGACCCCAAAACAGCAGAGGCGCAAATGATCGTGACGCATAGAGGAGCCTTCAAATGCAAAAGGCTGCAATTCGGAGTCAACGTAGCTCCAGGGGTGTTCCAAAGCCTAATGGAGCGGTTATTACAGGGGATTAAAGGAATACTTTAATACTTTGATGACGTGCTAGTGTCAGCTAGTGACAAGAGACAACTAGAAGCACATCTCAGAGTGGTCTTACAAAGGTTCCAGAAGGTGGGACTCAAGGTAAAAAAAGAAAAGTGCCAATTAGCCACCTCAAAAGTCGAATTCCTGGGGTATCAAATTGACATAGAGGGCATCCACCCCACAGAGAAAAAAATTAAGGCAATCAAAGAAGTGCCTAGACCAAAAAACAAGGTAGAGTTGCAAGCATTCTTGGGACTTATAAATTTTTATAACGTTTTTCTGCCACAGAAGGCAACGATGGTGGACAAGGCTTTTGGACAAGGCATTGGCTTTTGGACAAGGCATTGACAAACATTGGCTTTTGGACAAGGCAGCCATCTGGGGACGACGTAAAGAGACAGCGTTCCAGAGGGTAAAAGACCTAATCACTTCCAACTCGGTATTAATACAATACAGTGAGTCACTACCATTAACAGTCACCTGCGATGCATCACTGTTCAGCGTCAGAGCCATACTTAGCCACATCCTGCCTGATTGGAGAGAAGCACCAATCGCGTTCTACTCCAAAACACTATAAAAAACTGAACGTAACTACAGTCAATTGGACAGAGAGGCATTAGCAGCAATATCTGGTGTCAAACGGTTCCATGAATACCTTTACGGTAGGACTTCTACCCTTGTTACAGACCACAAGCTTCTATTGGGAATACTAGCCGGGAACAGAGCCACCCCAAATATACTGTCCCCTAGAATGACAAGGTGGTCCGAGTTCCTAGCAGCCGACAACTATAAACTGATTCACCGACTGGGGAAAGACATTTCCCACGCCGATGCGTTGAATTGTACTCCTCTACCAGAACTAGGAACTGTTCCGGCACCAACCACATCCACCCTACAGATTGGGACATTGTCAAACCTACCCATAACCGCAGCAGACATTGCGAGATTCATGGCAAGAGACAAAACCTTGTCACAAGTCTTAAATTGGGTAGGAAAAGGGTGGCTGGAAAACGAGACAGACGTTAAGTTTAAATCCTTCAAGAATAGGCAAACTGAACTGTCATTATTAAAAGGTTGCATATTATGGGGGGACCGGGTGGTAATACTAGAACCGTTCAAAAGAAAAAGTACTCAGCATGTTACATGAAGACCACCCGGGCATTGTACGAATGAAATCCCTGGCTAGGAGCTACGTATGTGGCCAGAAATGGACAAGGATATTGGGAAATGAGTTGAAACCTGCGGGAAATGCCAAAAATCCTGACCTGCACCTCCTTCAGCACCTATACTAGACTGGGAAACACCAAGGGACCCCTGGTCACGAATCCACATAGATTTCGCGGGTCTAACAAAAGGATATACATTTTTAATCATAGTAGACGCTGACTCCAATTGGCTAGAAGTAAGCGTCATGAACTCGACCACCACAGAAGCTCTATAAAAAGAGCTGCTGCGGCTCCTGGTTAAGATGGACTTTCTGCACTAAATAAAAGAGCTGAAGTTATGCTGGTTTCCAGTCTCATTCTTCGCGAACACAACATCTTAAAGTTACATTTTGTATCAAACTGAGTTTGATTCAGAGAAAATACAGACAGGTCTCACAAGTATAACAAAAAAATCCTGCAGTGTAAATAATAAAATATATATACAAAAATCACAGTGATATAATAGTATATTTATACAAATAAACAGTCCAGCAGCCTTGGGGGAGTTTTGCTCCCCCATCCTCTTTAATTTTGTGCCTACTAATATACAAATAGTCCATGACTTACAACCATTTATTTCATGACCATTTTTTTCAGCCCTGAAAAAAGTGACTTATGCCTGTTTTTCACACTTCTGACTGTTGTAACATCCTCATGATCACATAATCAAAATTCAGATGCTTGGCAACTGACTCATATTTATGACAATTGCAGTGTTCTGGGTCATGTGATACCCTTCTGCGACCTTCTGACAAGCACAGTGAATGAGGAACCCAGATTAACTTAACAACCATATTATTCACTTAACAACTGCAGTGATTCCCTTAACAACTGTGGCAAGAAAGGTTGTAAAATGGAACAAAATTCCCTTAAAAATTCTCTTGTTTAGCAACAGAAATTTTGGATTCAGTTGTGATTGTAAGTTGAGGACTATAGCTGGTTGTTTGTTGTTAGTCTTCAATCCACTTTTTTCTTCTTTGCCTCATATTAGCATCTTTCGTTTCTTAAGGCCCTGTCACACTGCCCAATGGATGCAAAACTTTTGTAAAAAGGACACAGCGGACGAGAAAAATGTTCCATCCATTGTTATCCACTCTCAAAAGGGGCAAATATTTGCATCTCCAGAGCGGATAACACAAAAAGGAACGGACGGGGGGAGGATGCAGAGTGGATGGAAAATGGATGCGGAACGGAAGCCTAGCGGATGGAAGCGGATGAGAGCGGATGGCACATCCGCAGGGCTTCTGGGGGGCCTCAGCAAAGTGGACGCGGAACGGATGAAGCGGATGCACAGCGGATGCACAGCGGATGAAGCGGATGCAGAGCGGAAGCCTAGCGGATGCACAGCGGAAGCCTAACAGATGCGTAGCATTAATTGTGCATGCAGGGAGGATGCATTGTGTAAGCCCCACGGATATAAGGGAAGCAGCTCGGAGCAGGTCACCATTCAGAGGAAAGACCTGCTGCCAGATGGATTGACAGCCTTGCCTGCCTTGCCTGCATGCCTGCCTGCAAGCCTTGCTGTAAGCCTTGCTGCCAGCCTTCCTGCCAGCCTTCCTGCCAGCCTTGGTGCCAGCCTTCCTGCCAGCCTTGGCGCCTGTCAGCCTCCCTGCCAGCCAGCAACCCCACAACCATGGGGGGTTCCGCTTCCTCCCTGCGTCCATTTATCGCTGGAGCGGATGGAGTTGCGCGGATGCGCAGCGGATGCCTAGCGGATATAGCAGATGCGTAACGGATGCAGAACGGATGCCTAGCAGATGCAGAACGGACGCATTGGATACATTTTCTACTCAAAAGTTTTGAGCCGTTCAAAACTTTCTGAATGGATGAAACGTCAATAGACGGATGCTGGATGGATAGAGAGGATGAAAAATGGACGCAGTGAGTACAGAACGGATGCATCACGTTAATCAACTGATGACAAGTGTTTTTCTCCATTTTACATCCTCTTTCCATCCGTTGGTGCAGTGTGACAGGGGCTTTAATTCAAATTTTCAGATTTCTTCTCACCTTCATTTCTTGGGGAACTGACTTTTGCCAGTTGGGGACTTCCTAATGCTCTTTTTTTCTATCTCATGTCCTCTTCCTTTCCTGTTTTTCTACAACCAATGATAGTATTTATCAGACAAACATTTCCTTACTTAAACAGAGAAATAGAGCTATCATGAATGGGCAGAAAAAATGCAGTCATTTTACAGAAATATCAAGTACTTTTTTTTCTCCCTTCCACTGGTAATGGGACACTGAATGGTGTTATGCTTATTCTTCCATTTCAGTTTTTTCTTCAGCTAGATCTGATCAAATCCCCTACACCAGGGGTGTCTGCTATGTCTTCAGTTCTCCCTCTGGTCCAATCCAGTGAGGGGCGCCCAGTATAAAAGGAGTATAAAAGGAGTATAAAAGGAATACATATAAAAGGAGTATACATAAAAGGAGTATAAAAGGAGCTGTCAAATGGGCCAACAGCGTTGCCTCACAGCTGAGTTGAAGTTGCATTGTTTGTGCACAAACCTTCAATAAAGCCTGAACAACCAAGCAAGCTGCCTCGCCTCAGTTTGTAGTGTGTTTGTTTCCAAGAACAAAACAGTGTCAAATTCAAACTCCAGGGCTGGATCTGGCCTTGGGGATGCTTAGATCAGGCCTATGGGGCTGCCCTGGAAACAACGAAGGACTGGCCCACAGTGCCTCTGCCACCAAAAACGGAGCTTGGGAAGGTTGTAGGTGGCCCATTTTTGCTGGCAGAAGGTTGCAGGATGCTGTCTGTTGTCGCCAAAAACAAAGCTCAGGAGCCTATTTCACTGGCAGTGCTCTCGGTCATCCCAACATGAGTGACGTCGAGCTGGCCACCCTGACCTCCAAGGTCAAACACAACCCTGATGAAACCCTCAATGAAATCAAGTTTGACACCCCTGCCCTACACCATATCCTTCAGGGCCAATTCAGTCTATGATGATTAGCAAGATGATACCCTGTCCTTGGCCCCTATTATGTGGATGCCACAGAGTCCAATATTTTATGCACTTCTGTACATAAGGCTTCTGGGTTAGCTCATAAATGTTATGAGGTGTTATGAGTACTATGATGATACCCATTTATGTATTTTTGCCCTGGTAAATTAAGCAATGTCTTATTGTGGTATTTGGAGGCTGGAAGAGTCTGAGTGATAAACCACAGGTTTCAACTGAATCCTGACAAGACTGAGAACCCATGGTTCCAGAACTATGCCATGTTTAGTGTTAGGTGGGGTGGATGGTATTGTGGTTAAAGCACCCACCATCTGTGATTTAGAAGAGCAGTGTTCTGACTGATATCCACCTTGCAAGTAGACATCTTAGGCAAACACTCCAAAATGTTTCAACTGCCTGCCTCAAAATATGAGAGGGAACAAGGGGAATCATGTCAGCTAAGTCATTGCCTAGGTTAGCAAGGTCCATGTCGGATGTTGTGGAATCAGGAAAATCTGATGATCATGGACTACTGAAACAAACTCACTTATCATCATGAATGATACAAGAGAAAATTGTGAATACAGAACAGATAAATACTTCCATTGCCCACTATTCTGTCAGAGCTGAAGAAGCTTCTTGGATGAGATGCGAAGCACCTTTGGGATAATCGTGATCTGGATAACTGCGAATCTATACAGACTTTTTACTTCAGTAATAATTTACACACAAACACTTTTATGATATTTACAACACAAGAAGTTGTAAATGTGTTTGAATGCATGTGTGTGTTTTGCTTTCACTTCTCCTTTTGTTATTCTTTGTTTGTTTGTTCAGTTCAATACAGGCCAAATAAATAAATACCAGAAAGGATAAAGGTAGGATAGCAAGCAGGTAGAGACAGGTAATGGAACAAGTGAGAACATAGACTGAGGAAACAAAAGCAGGGAATTAACCCCTGAGTCAGGGACAGAAAAATACTGCTTACAGTAGAGAAGGGATAAATTGAGACAGGAGAGAGAAACAAATGTTCAGGGAAATGGAAATGAACTGGATCACTGTCGTTACCACACTTGTAGTTTACAAACTCAGCCAATTGTGGGATTTTTTTGAAAAAAAAAAAATCTATGATGTGGAACAGTGTTAAAAATTAGCATGTGTATTTACTGTAGTCCCAATGATCAAATGCATAGGAATGTACCCAAAGTGGTTGCAGTCTAAAGAGTTAAATAGGAAAGCTGCTAGCTTTGAATGCTTTTTGCAGATAGAACATTCTGCTGCAAGGCTGGCCATTTCTATGTAGATAGTTTAAGGCCCTGTCACACTGGCCGATGGATGCAAAACGTTTGTAAAAAGGACACAGCGGACGAGAAAAATGTTCCATCCGTTGTTATACGCTCTCAAAAGGGGAAAAAATTTGCATAACCAGAGTGGACAACACGGAAAGGAACGGACGGGGGGAGGATGTAGGGCGGATGGAAAGCGGATGCTTCACGGAAGCCTAGCGGATGGAAGTGGATGAGAGTGGATGGCACATCCACAAGGCTTCCGGGGGAGCGCAGCAAAGCGGACGCGGAACGGATACAGCAGATGCAGAGCGGACGCCGAGCGGATGAAGTGGATGCACAGCGGATGCAGAGTGGATGAAGCGGATGCAGAGTGGAAGCCTAGCGGAAGTGTAGCAGAAGCCTAGCGGATGTCTAGCGGATGCCTAGCGGATGCCTAGCATTCATTGCCAATCGGGGAGGATGCATTGCGTCAGCCCCGTGGATATAAAGGGAGGCAGCTCCCAAGCAGGTCACCATTCAGAGGAAAGACCTGCTTCCAGACACATCGATTGCCATGCCAGCCTTCCCTGCCTGCATGCCTGCCTGCCAGCCTTGCTGCCTGCCTTGCTGCCTGCCTTCCTGCCAGCCTTCCTGCCAGCCTGCCTGCCTGCCTGCCTGCCTGCCAGCATACCTGCCTGCCTGCCTGCCTGCCTGCCAGCCTGCCTGCCAGCCTGCCTGCCAGCCTTGCTGCCAGCCTGCCTGCCAGCCAGCAACCCCACAACCATGGGGAAGAAGAGAAAGCCTCAGCCATCTGCTGCCAGCCCTGGCAAGAGGGACAGGGCCACTCTCCCACCCCCTGGCCCTCACTCTGCTTCTGCTGGGGCTTCTGTAGCACGGGCTCGCTCTTCTGGGGCTGGGGCTTCTGCTGCTTCTGCTTCTGGAGGAGCTTATGATGCTGCTTATGGCGGTGGTGCTTCTGCTCGTGCTTACTCTGCTGATGCTGCTTCTGGCGGTGGTGCTTCTGCTGGTGCTTACTCTGCTGAAGCTGCTCCTCATCCTGCTGGTCCTGCTGGTCCTGCTCATCCTGCTGGTCCTGCTGATCCTGCTCATGCTCCTGGTCTTGCTCATCCTGCTGGTCCTGCTCGTGCTCCTGGTCCTGCTGGCGCTGCTGGTGCTTACTCTGCTGATGATGATCCTGGTCCTGCTGGTGCTGCTGGCACTGCTGCTGCTGATCCTGGTCCTGCTGCTGCTGCTCTGAGGATGATGATGATGATGATGATGATGATGATGATGATGATGATGATGATCCTGCTGGTGCTGCAACTGCTGGTGGTGTGGAGGAGCAGCCCCTACAACCTGGAAGCCCCTCTGATGAGGGCCCATGTGGTCCTGCAAAGGGAGGAAGAGGCATACGCGAGAACGGGAGAGGAGGCAATACTCCATCAAGGAGGAACATGAGGATGAGGTGCTGGAGTGGCTGAGAGAGAATGAGAATCTATGGTGGAAGGCTCTACAGGGACACCAGAAGGAAGCAGGCTGCTTGGAGAGAGAAGGCGGAGAGCCTGGGCTACACTTTGGAGGTGCTCCTCGGCTGGTGGAAGCACATGCACACCTGGTACAGGAAGCAGCACCTCAAGAAATCTGGCCAGGCCACGGTTAAGCTGACAGACAGAGAGACCTATGTCATGGCCAGGTGCAGCTTCCTGGAGGGTGAGATCTGCCACCGAGGAGCAGCAGCAGCAGCCCCTCTCATGACCCTCTCTCTCCGGCAGCCTGCTGAGAGCCAGTCCTCTTCCGGCAGAGAGTCAGCTCCTGTCTCCAGGCAGGTGTCTGTGGAGCGTGCCACGACGGAGAACCCACGGACAGCTGTTCTAACCGTGGCGGAGCATGTGGAGAACTCCCTGGTGCAGTGGGAGAAAGGAGACAGCACTTCCAACACAGTCCTACCCACATGCACCCCCAGCTCCACCTCCACAGAAAGGCAGAGAGCCAGACAGCAGGAGGGGCAGAGCCACACTGTCCTGCTGGAGATATGAGACACCATCAGGAGCAGCATAGATATCCTCTCTCAGCTGGTCCACACCGACTCCTCATCCTCCAACCACAAGCCCTTCCTCACCTATGTCAACCAGACCCTCACGGACATGGCGGAACCCCAGTACCAGGTGGTGAAGGACCGGATCACCGATCTGCTTCACAACCCTCCAGATC
This sequence comes from Laticauda colubrina, assembly GCA_015471245.1. Lineage (NCBI taxonomy): Eukaryota > Metazoa > Chordata > Lepidosauria > Squamata > Elapidae > Laticauda > Laticauda colubrina. Next base: position 715,559 of record BLBF01000186.1, on the reverse strand, counting down.
CAGATGAACCTGCTCCCACCCAGTCCAGGTCTGCTCCTCGACCCCAGGTGATGTCCCTCCCATTCCAAGGCTTTCCACAGGCCCTCACCTACCAGGGCTACGGCTACCAGGAGGTCCAGCAGCACAGGCAGCAGCCCTTCCCAGTCCAGGCACAGACTCATCGGACGCCACCGTTGCCACCGGTTCCACTGATGCCACTGATGCCACCCACACCACTGATGCCACTGATGCCACCCATGCCACTGATGCCACCCATGCCACCCACGTCACCGATGCCACCCACACCAGTCCTCACCCAGCTGCAGACCAGACAGCCCCACTACACTGCTCCTTCCTCCACCCCACAGCCAAGCCCGGCCTCAGTACATCTGTCGTCGGTACTGGGGCTGACATCCCATGGCATGGAGAAAGGAGCTCTCAACATCACGGGGCTGAGCCAGCTGTCTGAGATCTTCCTCAACACACCGTCACCTGTTGTCCTCTCGGGGCCAGGCACCCCAGTGGCGCTTCAGAACCAGCACTCCAGCAGCAGCCACCTCCACAGCACCTGGACCCTTCACCCCTGAGACTGGGCACACCTCCGAGTGACAGAGAAGAGTGCCAGAGCCTGGGTGGCTACCTGTAGACTTTATTTGGACACATGACTTGGGTCATTTTTCTTTTACAGCTTGTTATTAATAAAGATTATCATTGCTTCACACACTTGCTTCATTTATTTTTGTAAATAAAGTCTTGGCGGAAACTTTTAGAAATGGTTTAAGCCTTTGCATGCTTGTGGGATGGGTAAGGATAGCAGTGGGGTGGGCAGGGATACCTTTGGGATAGGTTGAGATATCTGTGGGATGGGTTAAAATAGCTGTGGGATGGGCAGGGATACCTTTGGGATGGGTTAAGATAGCTGTGGGATGGGTTGAGATAGATGTGGGGATAGATAAACCTCCAGTGCAAGCATAGTGGGACTGTATGGTCCACCCTCCTAGGTGACACACCTATGGCCCTTCATTATCAATACGAATGCAATCATTCATCCACACATGTCAACATAAACACAACTCTTTATTAAATGCCCTGTTAATTGTAGGCCCACCCAACATACATGGCCCAATCTCATCAGTGTGATGAGATAGGCTGAAGGAAGGATCCATTAATCATCTATCATCCTGTCTTGCACTCCACTGCTCCAGCTGGGGAGTTGCACCACCATGTCTCCATTGCCTTGTTGGAGGTCCACGAGCCTGTTCTGCAAGACTGGGTAGTGGGTGCGCATGAGATTGTGCAGGATGCAGCAAGCTTCCACGACACTCCTCACAGTCTCTGGGTGATGCTGCAGGGTGATGAGAAGTACCTGGAACCTGTTGGCCAGGATGCCAAAGGCATTCTCCACCACCTGCCTTGCCCTGGACAGCCTGTAGTTGAAGATCCTCTCTTCACGGATGAGGCATCTGGAGGTGTAGGGCTTCATGAGGTAGGTTCTGAGGGAGAAGGCGTCATCCCCCACGATGAAGTAGGGCACGTCGTGTGTGTCGTTGGGCAGGGGGTCTGGATTTGGGAAGCCCATGATGAGGTTGCATTCCAGTCCCTCCTTGAGGTCACTGGCATTGTATACCTGGGCATCTGAAGCTGACCCGTTGCCTGAAGCATCGATGTACATGAACCTTTAGTCAGCATCAACCATGGCGAAGAGGACGATGCTGAAGAAGCCCTTGTAGTTGAAATAAGTGGACCCCGACTTGGCTGGAGCTTTGCAGGCCACGTGCTTCCCATCTATGGCTCCAACGGTGTGTGGGAATTTCCACCTCTGATACCACTGCTCTGCAACTTTCTTCCAGCCTTCTTCAGTGGAGGGGCACTGGAGGAGCTCCTCCAGGTATTCTTCGATGATGGCCTGCACCACTTCTCTGACCACAATGCTGATGGTATTGTGTGGCACCCTCCAGCCGTACTGCATGCTCCTGTTGGTGATCCCTGAGGCCAGGTTGCGCAGAGTGAGTGCCACCTTGAGCCCAGTCTCCAGGCTGGGCCGGAAGTTGGTGTTTGCCTTGGTCAAGCTGGGTGTCAGCCACTGCACAAGTTCCTCAAACATGGCTGGAGGCATCCTCATGAAGTTCTGGAATGCACGAGGGTCTTTGTTCCTCAGCTCCACCATCAGCTTGTTGTACAGTCCATACTCTGCTCTTCTCCCGATCCATCTTCGGACCCAGATGCTTCTTGGCCGCCTCTTTTTCTTCCCGTATTAGAGTTCAAAGAGTCTGTAGATGGCTTCGCACTGTTGCAGAAGGATGGTGGCTACCAAAAGGACTGTGTTACGATCCATGGTGGACATGACTGGATGCTGTGGAAGAGCAAGAGGCAGATGAAGGCTGCAGAGGTCTGCACCGCAGGGCTGCTGGTCTGAAAGTGAGATCCAGGTGAGTTGCTCCCCCTTTTTATAGGCAATATAGGTTTTGCCCTATGTGTCCTTTTGCATCTTCTAGGCATCCTCTAGACATCCTTAATATCCAAGATAGGTCCCCTCTGCGAACGTTTTTTCCATTTTAAATGCTTTGTGTGCGAGCTGCATCTGCTTTTATCCTTTCTCCGTCCGTGCTACTAACGCTGCGTGTCCGTTCCACGTCCGTTCCGCTTCCTCCCTGTGTCTGCTTTCTCCTGGAGATTTGAGTTGCGTGGATGCTCAGTGGATGCCTAGCGGATATAGCGGATGTGTAACGGATGATGACGGATGCAGAACAGATGTTCCCCGTATGCGTAGCGGATGCAGAATGGATGCGTTGGATACATTTTCCACTCAAAAAGTTTTGAGCAGCTCAAAACTTTTTGAGCGGATGGAACCTCAGTCGACGGATGCTGGACGGATAGAGAGGAAGAAAAACGGACGCAGTGAGTACAAAACGGAAGCATCGCGTTAACCAACGGATGGCAAGTGTTTTTCTCCATTTTACATCCTCTTTCCATCTGTTGGTGCAGTGTGACATGGGCTTTATATAATTCGGCTTGCTGTTGGATGATTAATGTACGGAGATGCAGTTTCCAGGCTCCAGTTTTAAAAATTAACAAATGTTTTTGGAATAGAAAGGTGATATTATTAAATGCATCTCCTTTTAAACAGAGCTCTTCCTTTTAGCTATTTGAAAGGAATCAAAATGAAGGCTCAGCATCACTTAATGTAGTGATTAAATGAGAAAATTATATCTGTCTCAGTAGGTTAAATGGGCGGCTGTTGAATGCCATTTAATTTAAGTGGGATTTGGGTGCACATCAATCTGAAAAAGAATGACCCTGAACATACAGCCTTGCAGAAGAGGTTTATTTCTTTCTGCCCAGAAGGCCCATAGGAATATTCCAGAATATGCAAAGTCTGCAACCCATGGCTTAATGAAACTGGGGGACAATCAAAAGATGTTTACCCACCATCTTTGTGTTATTCACAAATTCACAAGCCTGTCAAACACCTTCAGGTTAAATTGCAATCTCCCCCATGTACTTTTGTCTCAAGAAATATTAAATTCAGATCTGTATCCTAGCATCAAGCATTACTAGGGGTTGGGTGCAGCTGCCCCAAGTTGAAGAAAATGGAGCTTTTTGCTAGCACTTCATTGACATTAACATGAACAGAAACCATAGTAGGTGTTAGGGATAACATTGTTTACCCTAACTGGTTTAGGTGAAATAATAACTATGAATCATAGTTAGTGTATGTTAGAGTGTATACAGCTTTAACTGGGAAATAGCAATTAAAGGAGTGGTTAAGAAAACAATATAAAAGTAGCAAGACTACGGCTTGCTCTCACTCTCTCTGGCTTTGATGATCCCTGATTACTGCTTGGAATCAAGACTGCATTGCTCGAACGGGAGAGACAACAAAGGACTGATTTTGTAAGTGAACTGACATAGGATATTCTACATGGACTTTGCTAACTGAATATCCCTGAATGGACTGACTACATGGTAAATGAATATTGGACTGTTATTTGACTATGCCATAAACTTATACTGTAATAAAATATATTCTTGATAGCACAAGCGTATCTGTTATTTTTACTGTATGTTAATAAACATACAAGCTTAGCTCACTCATTCATCTGTGTGCCTATCTGACTAACGCTGCACATTCTGTTTAGCTTGTCTACCTAACCCTGGTTGGGGAACCCAGGCTTAACAGTAGGAACCCATCTCTTTTTGACATTTCAAATCTTTTACTCGGTCTTCTCTCTGTCATGGAATTCTTGCTGAAGAAAGGAGTACAAGATGGGGAGAAATTGCCAGCTCTTTATTCAATAATCTTTGGATGTCTATTTTTCAAGAAAGAGGACCTGAACAATAGAAAGGCAGAGATTCTTATACAGTACACTAAGAGGTTGAGAGGCAGGAAAATAAAGATATCTGAAAAGTGAGCAAGATTTGGGTAAGTGAGATAGTAGAAAAGAAGAAAATATTTGTAGCTCAGGGTTGAACTGTGGGGTCCTTTTGTGTTCTAGGAGCTTGGTTCTTTTCTTGCAGATGTTTCATTACCAAAGTAGTAAAATCATCAGTGCTAGTTTGGTAATGAAACATCTTCAAGAAAATACTGATGTTCAGAGAGCCCCAATATATGTTAAACAAAAGGAAAAAGTAGTTTCTTTTGTACAACAAAAGCCACACGTTCGTAAAAAGGCAGGCAAGTTAAGGATTCCAGGATTAAGTAGGAAAGAATGGTAAAATAAACAGGTACAACATTTGATTAGAGTAAAATGTCCCTAATTTCTCATTAACAAGACTTCCTCATGGAGGCTGCCTCCTGGACAAATCTTTAGGCAGACAGATGAGGGTGTTCAATCTCGGTTGGTCACTGGGGCCAAAAGTTTAGTCTTCCAAACTTTCAGATTTGTGCTAAGCCCAACCTGAGGGAACTTCTCTCTCACTAGAGAGAGAGTATGTGTTTGCTTTAGCAGTAGCAACATGATTCTCCTCATCAAGATTTTTCCTTCTAGAACCTGCTTTGATAATTTCCCACCACAATAAGGGCTTATAGTTATGTGAAGCAAACTCACTGCTCTGTTTTAGAAGCAGTAGTTAGCAGTCCCTTGCTTTGCACAGATTAAAGGCTAGATCCCACTGGCCGATGGACGCAAAATGTATGCATAAAGGACACAGTGGACAAGCAAAATTTCGGGGGTGGCTCCATCCGTTGTCATCCGCTCCAAAAACTGGTGAAAATTTGCATAAACAGAATGGAAAAGAACGGAAAAGAACAGACATGAGTAGTACGTAGCGGGGATGTTAAGTGAGAAGCTGTTCCTTCCTATGTTCATATGAAGCCTAGCGGATGACAGTGGATGGAAGTGGATAACACATCCGAAGGGGTTCCGGGGGAGAATTGTGAAGCGGACGCATAGCGGAAGGGGCGGATGCATAGCGGATGATAACGGACGGCTATAGGAAGCAAAGCAGATGCTGCACGGATGTATATCGGATGCAAAGCATTCACTGTGCATGTGGGGAGTATGAATTGTGACAGCTCCGCAATATAAAAGGATGCAGCACGCATGCAGTCAGCATTCAGGGGAAAGAGGTGCTGCCACATACATCTACCAGGAACACCATGGTTCGTCAGTCAAGGAAGAAGAAGAAGCCGGTGCCTACTCGTTCTAGCCCTGGCAAGAAGGACAGAACCAGCATCTCATCCCTCGGCACTGACTCTGAACTTGCTGCTGCTGCTACTGCTGCTGCTGCTGTGGTGGACCAGCCCCAAGGCCCTCGAGCACCTCAAAGCCCTGCTGCTGAAGGCCCTGCTGCTCAAGCCCCTGAAGGCCCTGCTGCTCAAGCCCCTAAAGCCCTGCTGAAGCCCCTGCCAAAGGGAGGAAGAGGCAAGGGAAGGAGAAGGGAGAGAGGAAACAGTACACCATTTCCGAGGAGCATGAGGATGAGGTGCTGGAATGGCTGAGGGAGAATGAGTACCTCTGGAGAAAGGGCCACAGACTCTATCGCGACACCAAGAAGAAGCAGGCAGCTTCACGTGCAGGGAAGAAGCAGCGGAACCTCCTGAGACACTGGTGCAACTCCCCAGATGGAGCAGTGGAGTGGCAAGACAGGATGATAGATGATTAATGGATGCTTCCTTGAGCCTGTCGCATAACACTGATGAGATTGTGCCATGTATGTTGAGTGGCCCGACAATGAATAGGGCATTAATAAAGAGCTTTGTTTTTGTTGAAATGTGTGGATCAATGATTACATTGTTATTGATAATAAAGGGCCATAGGTGTGGCACCTGGGAGGGTGGACCATACAGTCCCAGTATGCTTGCACTGGACGTTTATCTATCCCACAGCTATTACCCATCCCAAAGGTATTCCTGCCCATCCCACTGCTATCGTTACCCATCCGACAAGCATGCAAAGGCTTAAACCATTTCTAAAAGTTTCCACCAAGACTTTATTAAAAAAAAGAAATGAAGTAAGTGTGTGAATCATAAATAGACTTTATTAACAACAAGCTATAAGACAAAAATGAGTCTCTGGCACTCCTCTTGGTCACTCAGTCCCAGGGGTGAAGGGTGCAGGTGCTGTGGAGGTGGAGGTGGCTGGTGCTGGAGTGCTTGTCATCAGCTCCTCCAGAAGCAGAAGCAGCAGAAGCGCCAGCCCCAGAAGAGCAAGCCTGTGCTGCAGAAGCCCCAGCAGAACCAGAGTGAGGGCCAGGGGGTGGGATGGTAGCCCTGTCCCTCTTGCCAGGGCTGGCAGCAGATGGCTGAGGCTTGCTGTGCTTCCACATGGTTGTGGGGTTGCTGGCTGGCAGGGAGGCTGGCAGGAACCAAGGCTGGCAGCAAGGCTGGCAGGGAGGCAGGCACCAAGACAGACAGCAAGGCTGGCAGCAAGGCTGGCAGCAAGGCTGGCAGCAAGGCTTGCAGGCAGACATGCAGGCAGGGCAGGCAAGGCAGTCGATGTGTCCGGCAGCAGGTCTTTCCTCTGAATGGTGACCTGCTTCCGAGCTGCTTCCGTTATATCCGCGGGGCTGACGCAATGCATTCTCCCCACATGCGCAATTAACGCCAGGCATCCGCTAGGCTTCCGCTCTGCATCCGCTGTGCATCCGCTTCATCCGTTCGGCATCCTCTCTGCATCCGCTGTATCCGTTCCGCATCCGCTTTGCTGAGGTCCCCCAGAAGCCTAGCAGATGTGCCATCCGCTCTCATCCGCTTCCATCCGCTTGGCTTCCGTTCCGCATCCGCTTTCCATCCGCCCTGCGTCCTCCCCGCATCCGTGTTATCCGCTCCGGTTATGCAAATTTTTGCCCCTTTTGAGAGCGGATAACAACGGATGGAACATTTTGCTCATCCGCTGTGTCCTTTTTTGCATCCGTTGGCCAGTGTGACATGGGCTTAGGTTAGCAGACCACAGGGTACATCAGCTACATGCTAATGTTCAGCCCAAAGTCAACATTTTGCACAGACAGAAAAATAATTGATTACTTAACATCATAATAGAAGAAAAATGCTTCCATCTTGGAAGCATTTAAGATAATAAGCTTTTATTTACATTAGTTTAAAACGTTTTCTTGATGAAGAAAATTTCTTTCATTTATTTAAAGAAACCAACCTCCTTCAAGTTCCATTTCTGATGGAAATCAGCCACATCTTAGTACATTTCCAGGTGGGATCTTTGAAAGAATTATACATTTGAAGTATAAAAACCACACAACAGAATCCTTAGTCAGGGTGCCTTATTTCATTTTCAGCTCTGAAAACAAAAACAAAACAAAAAAGTCTTGTTTTCTGCAGTATTTTCATACTATTTTTTATACATTACCATTTGTATCGATCAAAGCTTATCAAAGAATAACAAGAAAATAGTTTTAAAAATAATTCAATCTAAGTATATTATTTAAGAACAAGTGAAAACAAAAATATAAGGTAGCTATTCTTTAAATTCATGTTTGCTTTGCCAAATAAAAAAGGGAAACTTTAAATACAGAGAAGTTGCAAACAGTCACTGAATCTTAAAATACCCTTTGTTCAATAAATACTTTAATTGCTGCATGTGATTATTTCAAAGGGAAATTTTAAAAGACGTATCAGAGATTTTTGTCTCCCTTTAACCTAACATGTAATGACACCATGTGGAATAATGATATTCTAAAAGTATATATTAGACTACAGGTCTGCATTATTTTTCATATTACCTTTTTTGGCACCTGTATGAATTAAAACAATTGTATTCATGAAAGATTCATTGTGCTTTCCCTCTTCCTAAGATGAAACCATTCCTTCTCGATACCTGATATTGCTCCTAGATATAGACTCCTGGCTTTGAATAATTATTCTAGTATGAAATGGAAGCCCACTTTTATATTTCTTAAATTTATTATACTAATGTGTAATTCTTGTCAGGGATACTTTGCTTTGCAGCATGCATACTGATAACGGTAGATCAAAAGCTAAGTGACAGGGAAAGGTTTTGTTACTCCCCTATATAATTTACTTTCCCATTTAACCTCCTGTTTTAAAGATTATCAGTCTATATTAGCAGAAATCTAAACTGATCCCAATGAAAGGTTGGATAATTGATAACACACACACATACATTCAGAGTTACGCCCACGAGAAGGACCAAAACACTTCAAATTAATTTGTTATAATTGGACCCTGAATTGGGCAGGCATACTGTTCACTATATAAGCAGACATCCATTTTACCTTCTTCAGTCTTTACTCATTTTATTTTAATATAAAGTATTTCCAGTTATTCTTCAGCCTTATAAATATATACAAAGTTTAGGTGCATTGCTATGATTGGAGTCATCATGAAATATGAATTGAAAATCATAAAAAACCCTCCATCTAAGCTCCTTCCCACTCCAAAAGTAGTAGCCAGTTGAAATGCCCTGACAATCAATAATAGTCTTATTCTATGGAATGATCCTCTACAAGTAAGTATCATGAGATACACAAGCAGAGGAAGAACAGTTTTTCTCAAAGAATGAAAGATATCAGAAGATACTCATTCAGATAGCCAACTACCAGGAGTATATCTCTATTTAAAATATAATTATTTCTAGTTGTATGCTTCTAACATATCACTGACATTTGATAATATTGTGTAAATGTAGGTTTCCTTTTTCTTTTATAACAAACATTTCTTTCTTTGAGTAATATAAAAGTAGCTACCTATGACAAGCTTTTTTTCTATAGGCAGGCAGATTTATTGGAATGGAAATATAACAGTTTGCACTATGCTAGAAAAATGGCTCTTGAACACATACAGTAGCATCAAGATAAACAGTTTTTCTTTTCAGGATCATACAAAACACTGAAATCTCATGTTTTCCATTACTTTCTATCGATCTGAATTATTTACATACAATGCATTCATTCTGAATTATAGAACTGACCATTTGAATTCAACAATGTTCATTATCTGTATTATTTATGCAGTTATAATTTCTATTTTATTATTATTATTATATGCATTGTTAACTATGCCAGCAACAGGACATCACAAAATGTCTATGTGTTAAGAACTACCACTATTTTCAGTAGGGAATAATTAAACATATATTTCAATAACATTTAGCATAATAAATAAGAGATCACTCATGTTAGCAGTTCAGAAGTCTGCACAATGTTTTCTAAGGTGTTAAAAAATAGTAGTAGTTCATAACTCAAATGGAACCACTACTCTGTGCTCTCGTTAGGTATCAGCAGGCAAATAAAAATTGGGAAATATATGATTAAGATCCAGACATAAAAGAAAGAAAAGCTTCTAAATATATAGGACAGGGTTATTTAAAGGACACTCCAACATAGAAAATCACCTGTTTGTTAAACTTTTTAACAGCAAACTACAAAGAGAGCTCTCCTGGAAACATGCTTTTTTTTGTAAAAATAAACATTCTTGGAAGTGTATATTGTGTAATTAGGCAGCTATCCATCAAGAGAAGATCTAAATAATAACAGTTGATTCACAGTTTGGTAAACTATATGTTTCGTAATCTCTCTAGAATTTCTATAAAACCCATATAACATCCAAAAAGCCTCCTAATAAGACAAGGAGGTATTCTCCTTTCAGTAAATTACATGCCTAGTGTTATATATACACTACTTTGGTAACAGGAGATCCCATGGTGCCTTCCCAAATCAGTTATTTGCAAATGACACCAACACAGCCTAAAGTCAAGGTCTTCCTTACTTTAGAGCTTCTAGTTACAGTGTGTTTGTGGTAATAGATGCAGACTTTGTAAATGGGCACTTCCCACAGGTCAAGGAAATCAAGTTCTTATCAACTTGTTGCATCAATGTTACCATGCAGTTATGGCTAACAACAAGTTTCTAGCATGGCTAAAAAAAGAAATGAATGCAGCTTTGAGAAGGTCTGTAGGAGTTTATGGTGAGCATCAAAGAAAGTCAAGAAGAGAAAAGTTGAGTTTAGCTAAAGAAGGCCATTATCCTAGAAAATAAGCCATCAGTGGTTTTGGAAATGTGAATGAAAGAGAAGGGGAAACAGTAAAAATAAATAGGCTGACTATAAATAAATTAAATAATTCAACTGCCACTGATACCCTCCAGATCGTTCCTGGAAAGTTACCTCTGCACAGCCAGAAATGCAAGTGGGGAAAAAAATCTTATTTTCTTTTATTGCATTGGAATCCAGACTGATCATATAGAAAGGCTACCAACTTCCACTATTATAAGAAACTTTTCCCAATGTAATTTGTTCTTGTTGTTGTTCTGAAAATCTGTGTTGCTCTTATTAACAGGATTTGCCTCATCCAATCCATTGCTAAACAATTTATTAAATACTCAACAATAGCTCTGCTTATTGGTTTGCAGATATATGTCTATTGAGAGTCTCAATTATCCAGGTCATGGTTGTCTCAAAGGTGCTTTTTTCAGAAGGCAATTTGACTTTGTTTTTCCTGGAAGAGGTTTTGCTTTTCATCTCTTCAGTCTGAATGAAAAAGCAAAACGTCTTCCAGGAAAAGCAAAGTCTAGTTGCCTTTTGAAAAAGCATCTTTGAGATTTACAGAGATAACTGGAGGTTTAGTCCAATATGACACATTGTATCTCCAATAATTCATAGTTAAGCCCCTATCACACTGCACCAACGGATGCAAAGAGGATGTAAAACGGACAAAAAACCTTGCCATCCGTTCGAAAATGCGATGTACTCACTGCCTCCGTTTGGCTTCCTCTCTATCCGTCCAGCATCCGTTTATGGACGTTTCATTCACTCAAAAAGTTTTAGGCTACTTAAAACTTTTGCGCGAAAAATGTATCCAGTTCGTCCGTTCTGCATCTGCTACGCATCCGCAACGCATCCGTTACACATCCGCTATATCCGCTAGGCATCCGCTGCACATCCGCGCAACTCGCATCCGACCGGACGCAGGGAGGAAGCGGAACGGACAAGGAACGGATGCAGAACGGATGCAGAAGGGATGCAGCATGGAAACAAAGCGTTTAAAATGGAAAAAACGTTTGCAGAAGGGACCTATCTCGGATATTAAGGATGTCTAGAGGATGCCTAGAGGATGCCTAGAGGATGCCTAGAGGATGCCTAGAGGATGCCTAGCGGAAAACCTATACTGCCTATAAAAAGGGGGAGCAACTCATCTGTATCGCACTTTCAGACCAGCAGACCAGCGGTGCAGACCTCTGTAGCCTTCATCTGACTCTTCCTCTTCCACAGCATCCAGTCATGTCCACCATGGATTGTGACAAAATCCTTTCGGCAGCCAACATCCTTCTGCAACACTGCGAAACCATCTACAGTCTCTGTGAACAGTACTACGGGAAGAAAAGGAGGCACCCAAAAAAAGTCTGACTCCGAAGATGGTTCACCAGAAGAACACAGTACGTACTTTATGACAAGCTGATGGTGGAGCTCAAGAGCGAAGACCCTCGGGCGTTCCAGAACTTCATGAGGATGCCTCCAGCCACGTTTGACGAAGTTGTGCAGCGCCTGACACCCAGGTTGACCAAGACAAACACCAACTTCCCACCCAGCCTGGAACCTGGGCTCAAGGTGGCACTCACTCTGCGCCACCTGGCCTCAGGGACCACCTACAGGAGCATGCAGTATGGCTGGAGGGTGCCACCCAGCACCAACAGCTTTGTGGTCAGAGAAGTGGTGCAGGCCATCATCGAAGAATACAAGGAGGAGCTCCTCCAGTGCCCCTCCACTGAAGAAGGCTGGAAGAAAGTTGCAGAGCAGTGGTATCAGAAGTGGAACTTCCAGGCCTTCTTCGGAGCTTTGTCTCGGTGTTACAGCTGCGATCTCGGGGCTCTGAGATCGCAGCTGATATTTTCGCCCCTGGTCGGTCCTAACGGACCTAAACCGTCCCATAGAGACGGGGATTGTGAAGGGCATAGTCCCAGGATCCCAGAGATATCGCAAAATCTCTGGTTTGATCCGGGAGAAGCCCTTTTGCTGGCAGCGGAAAGGCAGCCTCCAAAGCTGCTGAAGTCGGGACAGCTCCGGAAAGAAAGTGATTTAAATGAGCGTGTATCGGTTGGGTGAGAAATTCCTTTTGTATAGTAAATTGATTGAGACTTGAAAGGACATCCTGAACAAAGAAGAAATCTGTGACTTTATTTTTGTTTGACTGAAACTTGGCTGAGCAGCGTTTAAGTGATGTCAAACTGAGACTTGGATTCTTTCCTTATTTTTTTTTCTGAGGACTTTAATGTGACTTTGTAGGTAACCGGATTGAATTTCCTCTTATATATATTTTTATGCTTCTCTTGATTTTTATTTTTATTTTTTTTTTAATTTTCTTTTTAGGATAGAGGCTCCCTTTGATTATCTTTTTTTTCTTCTTGTTTGAGTTTTTTAAAAATATTTTTTTTTCTGGCTGGGGGGGGAAAGAGTAGTAAGAGATGCTGCAACACTGCCAACTAGAGGCTTGAAAATACTTTATTTGAATTGGGGAGAAAAGCACTCCTTTTCAAGGACATTTTAATGTGATAAGATAGAGGGAGAACGCAGTAGGACAACATTTAATTCAGACAATGTTGAAGCAAGATAAAGAACAAGAAAAAGTAAATTTACAGACGATTATGCAAGGAATTCAAGATATTAAGATAAAAATAGATGCTATAGATCAAAGAATAGAGAAATCTGATGAAAATATTAAACAAATGATGGGAAAGTATGAGGAGAGATTCCAAAAAATTGAGGAAGAAGGAAAACAAAGAGAGGAGAAGATTGGAAATATTGACACTAGATTAACAGTGGTAGAACAAGAAAAAAATGGGATGTTGAGGTGGGAGATGGAAAGGTCAGAATTTTATCTTAGATTCCAAAATATAGAAGAGGAAAAAGGAGAAAATTTGGCTGCGATAATGATAGAAATGCTGGCAGACCTTCTGGAAATTACAGAGGAAAAGATGATGGATGGAGTAGATGAGATATATCGAGTTTATACAAGATATGCGATGAGAAATAAACTACCAAAGGAAGTTCATATCAGATTTACCAAAAAATCCATCAAAACACAGATATTACAAGTGGTAAGAGAGAAAACATTGAAATATAAAGGTAAAGAGATTGTGGTTTTAAAACAAATACCTAGAAGAGTGAGAGAGATGAGAAGAGAATACCGATTTCTGACCAAAATACTATTAGAAAATGAAGTGAACTATAGATGGCTGATACCAGAAGGACTAATCTTTACGTGGCAAGGACAGAGACATAGAATTGATTCGATTGAAAAAGCAGAACTTTTCTACGCAGAATTTTTTGGAAGAAGAAAAGAGGAGGCAGAGAAAGAGGTCTCATTAATTGAGTTTCAGGAGGAACAACTGGAGATTGAAAAAGAGAAAGGAGTTGTAGGTGGACAGGTAGACAGTAAAGAACAACGTGAAGTGAGAACTACGAGAGCTGTTAGATCTAAATATAAAGCATAATCATGGAAGAAAAAAAAACTGATTACAATGAATATAAATGGACTTAACTCAGCTGTTAAAAGAAGAAAAACCTTTCATAAATTAGAGAAATTAAAATTTGATATAATTTGTTTACAAGAAGTTCATATTAAAAAACAACATGAGCAATTGTTAGTACAGCCAAAATTAGGGAAAATATTTACTTCTTTGATTCAATGTAAGAAAAGGGGAGTGGTTCTCTACATTAAAGAGGATATCCCAGCAAAACTGATTTACACGGATGAAGACGGAAGAGTATTAATGGTGGAAATAATGGACAATAATAAAAAAATACTCTTGATTGCAATTTATGCCCCGAATGATAAACAAGAAGAGTTTTATAAAAAACTACATATGGAAATAATTAGATTGGACTATGTTAACATAATTATGATGGGAGACTTTAATGGAATTGTGGACAATAAATTGGACTATATAACAACAACAACAAAACAAAATAGAAAGGTTCTCCCTAAATCTTTTTTTAAAATGACAGATGAATTAACTTTAAAAGATATTTGGAGGGAAAGAAACGTTAAAGCTAAACAATATACTTTTTACTCTAATAGACATTTATCATGGTCCAGATTAGATATGATTTGGATCTCAACAGAATTAATATCCATTATTCAAGAAACAAGTATTGAAATGAGTACTTGGGCAGACCATAGTCCAATGACAATTAAATGGAAGGGACAAAAAAAAAGATCGAGATGGACATTAAACAATACTATTTTAAAAGAGAAAGACTTTATACAATGGATGGAGAAGGAATTGGTTTTTTTCTTTAAAGAAAACAAAAAAGAAGATACTTCAATACAGAATGTTTGGGATACAATGAAGGCATATGCTAGAGGTTTGATAATAGATTATACAAGAAAAAAGAATATTAGGAAAAGACAAACCTCCAAGATCCTGGAAAATGAATATAAAAGACTTGAAAAAGAACTACAGAAAATGCCACAGAAAAAAGATATTAAATTGAAACTGGATGTAATTAAGCATAAAATGGAATTAATAGAGAAAGAAGAACTGGCACAGAAAATTAGAAATTCTAAACAGAATTATTTTGAAGACGCAAATAAACTAGGTAGATGGCTAGCATATAAACTGAGAAAGGAGAAGGAATCAAGAAAAATATTGAAACTAATAGATGATCAAGGTCAAGTTTGTTGTGGTAATAAGGAGAAAAAGGAAATTATTCGAGATTTCTATGGACAACTATATAAACAAGAGAATATTGATGAGGAAAAAATTAAACAGTATTTACAGAATGTTAACTTACCGAAGATACCTAAAGAGACTGAAGAAATGTTAGAAAGCAATATAACAATGATGGAATTAAATGAAGCATTTAAGAGACAAAATAATGGGAAAGCACCAGGTCCAGATGGGCTTCCGGCAGAATTCTATAAAAAATTTCAAGAATCATTGAACATCCCATTGTTAGAAGTTATGAATGAAGTTATGTTAAAGAAGATGACACCCAAAACATGGTCAGAGGCTTATATTACACTTATTTTAAAAGAAGAGGCTGACCCGTTGCAAATTAAGAATTATAGACCTATTTCCTTATTGAATGCAGATTATAAAATCTTTGCTTCAATTTTAGCAGAAAGACTGAAAAAATATTTAAATAATTTTATCCATCCAGATCAAAATGGATTTCTGCCAAAGAGACAAATTAGAGACAATATGAGAGTAATTTTGGATACTTTGGAATATTATGAAGCTCATCCTGAGAAACAAATGGCTTTGATATTCCTAGATGCTCAAAAAGCATTTGACAACGTGAACTGGAGATTTATGTTATTACTATTGGAACAGATGGGTTTTGCCAGAAAATTTATTCAAGCAATAGAAACCATATATAATAAACAGACAGCAAAGGTAATGGTGGAGGGAGAGTTTACAGATCTTATTAATATAAGAAGAGGCACAAGACAAGGATGTCCCCTATCTCCTTTGTTATTCGTATTGACTTTGGAAGTGTTGAATAGAAATATTAGAGATGACAAAAGTATAAAAGGAATGAAAATTAAAAAGGAAGAATTTAAACTACAAGCTTTTGCTGACGATTTAGCTTTTATTCTGGAAGACCCGTTAGAAACCGCTCCAAAATTATTGGAAAAGATAGAGACATATGGTGAGATGGCTGGCTTGAAAATAAATAAAGATAAAACAAAGATTTTGACAAAAAACATGTTACTGAGACAAAGAGAAGAACTGACAGATCTTTTGAAAATCCAAGTTACAAATAAGGTTAAGTATCTGGGGATATATTTGACAGCAAGATGTAGCACATTAAAAGAGAATAATTATATTAAACTCAAACAACAGATAATTACAGATTTGAAGAAATGGGAAAATTTACAATTGTCATTAATAGGGAGAATTTCAACAATTAAGATGAATATTTTACCTAGAATTTTATTTCTCTTTCAAACAATACCAATTAGACTTGGAAAAGACTACTTTGAAGATTTAAATAAAATCATGTTGAAGTTTATATGGCAAGGTAAAAGAGCGAGAATAAAGTTAAAGCTTTTGCAAGATGCTAGAATTAGAGGAGGTTTTGGCCTGCCTAATTGGGAACTGTATTATCAAGCTGCAAGTTTGATGTGGGTCAAAGAATGGATAACATTAAGAAAGCATAGATTGTTGACATTAGAAGGACATGACTTACTGTTGGGCTGGCATGCTTTTTTATGGTACAAGGGAACTAAAACACAGGGGTATTTCAGAAGACATTATATACGGGAGTCTTTGTGATTAAATTGGGAGAAGATAAAAAAACAATGTTACCTGAAAATTCCAGTTTGGTTATCGACTATTGAAGCATTTTCCTATCCTATGATCTATAAAAAGGAACAAACAGTTAGATATGGGGAACTGTTGGATGAAAAGGGTGGACTTAAATCTATCCAAAACTTAGAGGAACAAGGTATAAGGATGAATTGGTTTTCATATGCGCAAATACACTCAAGATATGTTGAAAATTTTAAAATGGAAGGATTTTATGACAAACAGACTGATTTAGATAAGATATTGATGGGTACTGATGAGAAAGTGATTAAAAAATTATATGGTTATTTATTGGGAATTAAGCTAGAGGAAGAACAAGTTAAAGAAACTATGATTGCTTGGGGGAAGAATTTTGGATATGGGATTGATTTAGAGCAATGGCAAAAATTGTGGTCTCAAAATTATAAAATGACAATGTCAATAGCATATAAAGAAAACTTGTATAAGATGTTTTACAGGTGGCACTTCCCCCCGACAAGAATAGCAAGAATGTTCAAGAACAAATCTGAAAAATGTTGGAAATGTCATCAGATACCTGGCTCATATTATCATATGTGGTGGACTTGTGAGGATGCTAGAAAATATTGGACTGAAATTCACATGTGGTTGGAAAAAATGACAAAGAAACACATAGACTTGAAACCAGAGATCTTTTTATTGGGAATCTGATATATATAATAAAGACTTGAAATATTTGATTGTAAATGTATTAACAGCGGCTAGGATTGTATTTGCTAAAAATTGGAAGAATGAGAAAATACCATCACAGGAAGAAATTATTAAGAAAATATTGGAATGTGCTGAGATGAGTAGATTGACATTTGAAATTAGAGAGCAAGAAGATAAACAATTTTATGAAATTTGGGATCTTTTTTATCAATGGTTAGATGATAAAATACAATAATAGAGAATTAGTATTATATCTATGAAGGGTTTTTAGGATTGATTTGTTATGACTATATGATTTGTTATAGAATAAACTGTTTGAAGTATTGTTATCTCACAAAGCATGAATGATTAAAAGTATAGTCAGAAAAAGACTTTATTTTAATTTTTTTTGGTAATATTAGGATATGGATTGACAGTATGAGTGGTTATGTAATATAACTGTAATTGAGACTATAAAATGAATGCACAAAACTGATGAACCAACCGACACACCGGAAGTATATATGAGAGTAGATGTTTTTAATGTTTTGTATGTTATATCTGTTTGTAGAAAATTGATAAAATTCTTTAAAAAAAAGAAGTGGAACTTCCCCCACACCGTTGGAGCCATAGATGGCAAGCATGTGGCATACAAAGCGCCAGCCAAGTCGGGGTCCACTTATCAGAACTACAAGGGTTTCTTCAGCATCATCCTCTTCGCCATGGTCGATGCTGACTACAAGTTCATGTACATCGATGTTTCAGGCAACAGCTCATCTTCAGATGCCCAGGTATACAACGACAGTCACCTCAAGGAGGGGATGGAAAGCAACCTCATGGTGGGCTTCCCAGATCCAGACCCGCTGCCCAACGACACGCAAGATGTGCCCTACTACATCGTGGGGGATGACGCCTTCTCCCTCACAACCTACCTCATGAAGCCCTACACCTCCAGATGCCTCACCCGTGAAGAGAGGATCTTCAACTACAGGCTGTCCAGGGCAAGGCGGGTGGTGGAGAATGCCTTTGGCATCCTGGCCAACAGGTTCCAGTTACTTCTCACCACCATGCAGCATCGCCCAGAGACCCTGAGGAGGATCGTGGAAGCTTGATGCATCCTGCACAATCTCATGCGCACCCGCTACCCAGTCTTGCAGAACAGGCTTGTGGACCTCCAGCAAGGCAATGGGGACATGGAGCCTGGTGAATGGAGGCAAGGGAAAAACCTGATCGACATTGAGGATGTGCAAGGGCCCAACAGAGCCTCATGTGAGGCAAAGAAGCAGTACAACCGCCTGAAACACTGGTGCAACTCCCCAGCTGGAGCGGTGGAGTGGCAAGACAGGATGGTAGATGCTTAAGGGATGCTTCCTTCAGCCTGTCTCATCACACGGATGAGACTGGGCCATGTATGTTTGGGTGGCCTACAATGAAGAGGGCGTTTAATAAAGAGTTGTGTTTATGTGGACATGTGTGGATCAATGCTTACATTGTAATTGATAATGAAGGGCCATAGGGGTGGCACCTGGGAGGGTGGACCATACAGTCCCATGATGCTTGCACTGGAGGTTTATCTATCCCACAACTATTACCCATCCCATAGGTATCCCTGCCCATCCCACAGCTATCCCTTCCCATCCCACAGCTATCTTAACCCATCCCAAAGGTATCCCTGCCCATCCCATTGCTATCTTAACCCATCCCACAAGCATGCAAAGGCTAAACCATTTCTAAAAGTTTCCACCCAGACTTTATAAAAAAAAATTAATGAAGCAAGTGTGTGAGACAAAGATAAACTTTATTAATAACAAGCTGTAAAATAAACATGACCCAAGTCAAGTGTCCAAATAAAGTCCACAAATATCCAGGCAGCCAGTCTCTGGCACTCCTCTTGGTCACTCTGAGGTATGTGCCCAGTCTAAGGTGTTAGGGAGCAGGTGCTGTGGAGGTTGGTGCTGCTGCAGTGCTGGTCTGAGGTGTTATTGGAGTGCCTAGCCCCGAGAGGACAACAGGGGACGGTGTGTTGAGGAAGGTGTCGGACAGCTGGCTCAGTCCCATGATGCTGAGAGGTCCTTCCTCCATGCCATGGGGTGTCAGCCCCAGTACTGAGGACAGATGTACTGAGGCCAGGCTTGGCTGAGGGATGGAGGAAGGAACAGTGTAGTGGGGCTGCCTGCTCTGCAGCGGGGTGAGGACTGTCGTGGTTGGCATCGGTGGCATCATTGGAACCGGTGGCAACGGTGTCGCCCAATGATTCTGTGCCTGCATTTGTAAGGGCTGCTGTCTGTGCTGCTGGACCTCTGGGTAGCTGTAGCCCTGGTAGGTGAGGGGCTGTGGGAAGCCTTGGTATGGGAGGACATCACCTGGGGTGGAGGCGCAGACCTGGACTGGGTGGGAGCAGGTGCCTCTGGGTCTGGAGGGTTGTTAAGCAGCGTGGTGATCCTCTCCTTCACCACCTGGTACTGGGGATCTGCCATCTCCTTGAAGGTCTGGTTCACATAATTGAGGAAGGGCTTGCGGTTGGAGGAGGAGGATTCAATGGGGACCAGCTGAGAGAGGAGACCTATGCTGGTGCAGATGGTGTCCCTGATCTCCACCAGGACCTTGTGGCTCTGCCCTTCCTGCGGTCCGGCTCTCTGCCTTACTGTGGTGGCGGAGGTGTGGGTGGATGCGGCTTCGGCAGCGGTGGACTCGATGTCTCCTTTCTCCCACCACACCAGGGAGTCCTCATCGCTCTCCACCATGCTTTGAACACCTGCCCGGGGGTTCTCTGCCGTGGCACGGAGACAGATACCTGCATGGAGACAGGGACTGACTCTCGGCCGCCAGACGACTGGCTCCAAGCAGGCTGCCAGAGAGAGAGGGTAGAGATTTGGGCTCCTGGTGCTGCTCGGTGGCGGACCTCACCCTCCAGGAAGCTGCACTTGGCCATGACATAGTTCTTTCTGTCCGTCAGCTTAACCCTGGCCTGGCCAGATTTTTTGCGGTGCAGCTTCCCGTACCAGGTGTGCACCAGCCAAGGAGTACCTCTGAAGTGTAGCCCATACTCTCCACCCTCTCTCTCCAAGCGGCCTGCTTCCGCTTGGTGTCCCTGTACAGCCGGTGTCCCTTCCGCCACAGATAGTCATTCTCTCTCAGCCACTCCAGCACCTCATCCTCGTGCGCTTCCTCAATGTAATACTGCCTCCTCTCCCGTTGTTGCATACGCCTCTTCCTCCCTTTAGCAGTACCAGATGGGCCCTCATCAGAGGGGCTTCCAGGTTGTAGGGGCTGCTCCTCCACACCAACAGCAGCAGCAGCAGCATCACCAGCAGGATCATCATCATCATCATCATCAACAACATAATCACCAGCAGGATCATAAGCAGCAGCAGCAGTAGCAAGACCAGGATGAGCAGCAGCAGAGTAAGCACCAGCAGCAGGGTCAGCAAGACCAGGAGCACGAGCAGAACGAGCAGGACCAGCAGGACCAGCAGGACCAGGAGCAGCTTCAGCAGAGTACGCAGCAGAAGCACCACTGCCAGGAGCAGCTACAGCACAAGCTCCAGCAACAGAAGAGCGAGCCCAAGCAGCAGAAGCCCCAGCAGAAGATGAGTCAGGGACATGGGGCGGGAGGGTGGCCCTGTCCCTCTTGCCAGGGATGGCGGCAGGTTGCTGAGACTTTCGCTTCTTCCCCATGGTTGTGGGGTTGCTGGATGGCAGGAAGGCTGGCACCAAGGCTGGCAGGAAGGCTGGCAGGAAGCCTGTTAGGAAGCCTGGCAGGAAGGCTGGCAGGAAGGCAGGCACCAAGGCTGGCAGACAGATTGGCTGGCAGGAAGGCTGGAAGGCAGGCTGCCAGCAAGACTGGAAGGGAGGCTGGAAGGCAGGCTGCCAGCAAGGCTGGAAGGGAGGCTGGAAGGCAGGCTGGCAGCAAGGCTGGCAGGTAGGCTGCCCAGGAGGCTGGGAGGCAGGCTTGGAGGCAGGCTGGCAGCAAGGCTTACAGGTAGACATGCAGGCAAGAACTCAAGGTATCCAGCAGCAGGTCTTTCCTCGGAATGCTGGCCACGTGCGAGCTGCTTCCCTTTATATCCGGGGGGCTCACGCAATGCATCCTCCTCGCATGCGCAATTAATGCCAGGCATCCGTTAGGCTTCCGCTGTGCATCCGCTAGGCTTCCGCTGTGCATCCGCTTCATCCGCTTTGCATCCGTTCTGCATCCGCTTTTTCCGTTCCGCGTCCGCTTCGCTGAGGCCCCCCGGAAGCCCTGCGGACGTGCCATCCGCTTCCATCCGCTGTGCTTCCGTTCTGCATCCGCTTTGCATCCGCCCTGCGTCCTCCCCGCGTCCGTGTTGTCCGCTCCAATTATGCAAATTTTCACCCCTTTTGAGTGCGGATATAACGGATGTAACATTTTTCTCTTCCGTTGTGTCCTTTTTGCATCCGTTGGGCAGTGTGACACGGCCTTTAGAAAGGCATGCTGACCAGAAATTCTGAAAATTTTACTTCAGTATATATCATTCTTATATAAATAGGATTTAAGGCAAGTATACTGACTATGTTTAGATTCTCTAGTCTGAGAGTGTAATTATAATGTGGGTGGGGAACCAACTTCAAGAAAACATTTTACATTTAATTTGAAATCTCTTTCTTTTTATACATTTCCTCCGATTTATCCTACTTTACCTTATTTGTCTTATTTAAAACAAACAAGCCAGAAATTGAAATAAACTACTTTTGTATTGCAACAACAGCTGTTTAGATTTAGTGCAATTCCAAAGTAAAAATATTAACAGCTTAGATAGCAACATTGTTTAAAGGAACAATACATTGTTCCTTTATCATGCATTGAGTAAAGGAACACAAGCTCCCTCTGGCAGCAATATGTAGTACTGATCGAAATTGCTCTTGCAAGAAGAAATTAATGATATAAGATCTAAAAAAGCAATGAAAGAAAAACTGAAAATCCATTGATGTACTGGAAAATATGATCTTTTCATTGAGAAAGAAAGCTCCCTTATTTCCAAACAAGAAACTCTCTTTCAAATTGCCATCTCGTTAAAAATATGTCATCTTTACTGATGAACATAGTTTTATATTCTCTATACAGTTGAAAAATAAATCAGTAAAAAGTAGTGAACCATAGTTTTTTAAATTGCTATTACAGTTACGATTATTATTTCTTAGGCAAATGAGATTGTCATACTTCAATCATCCCCAAACTCCATTTACAAACTCCACACTACCTTTCCCAAGAATTATTATCATCCTTCTGTGGAGATCATAGCAGTAGTGACTGCTTGGTTTCCAACAAAAGGTAAATCATGTGAGAAAACTGTGTCATGATAACAAATTTCTAGAATGAAGTCTGTTTCAGTACAGTTATCTTCTATGGAGCAGTATCTTCTGTTTCAGTCTATTTCAATATCTTCTATGGAGAAGGCAGTTTGCCAGCACAAATAGGTTCATGCTAATCCATTTGGTCTCTGAAAAGAACAAAGAAAAGAGATGTGGTAAACTAATGTTTGAAAATACATTCCATAACTAAAATGTGGATAATACAATTATTTTTTTTCCAATGTATAAATGAATTACACTGAATTACTGGATGAAAATTAGATGACATGAATTTGACCAGAGAATACCCAAATGACAATGGGGAAAAAACTGATCCCAGATATAAGTTTCACTAAACAGCTGGCAAGCAGGAAGAGCTAACATTTTTAAATGATGAAATCAAGTGTACAAGAATGAAAAAATAATTTTAAAACTATGTTAATTACTTAAACATATGCCAGATTTTAGTCCAAAATTGGACTATATGTGAACAGAACATGGTAGCAATAGAGATTACAACAATCTACCGGCTAACAAAAATGTGAATTTTGCAGTGCCTATTTTTTTCTTCAATTACAAGATATATGTCGATCTTGTAAATGCAGACAGTACAGAATTGAATTATGCTGTTTCCCCTGTACTTATTCAGCAGCAATTGTATTTTCCAAAATTACTGCTACTAATATCCTGTACTGTGCATACAAAGGAGGCTGCAGTAGAGATCCTTGCCATTCTTCCTTTCATACTACTTATATATACAAATTTCATTCATGTAATTTGGACCAGTTTATGTTTACATTTTATGCTAGAAAGGAGTAGAGCAGATGTAGCACTACTGAGGAAATAATTTTATTTTATTTTATTTTATTCATAAGTAGCAAAGTAGTTATTAAAGTGCGCATGTTAGCTTGTCCGGTCTCAGCCAAATAAAGTGGTCTTAGTGACTAATGCATTGCAAAGCAACAATACATTGTTTGTTACATCTTGTATGTTGTGTAAATCACTTCAAAGCCTGTATTGGGAAATAAGGATAACTTTGAGGGAGAGCTGGAGGAGTTGTAACCAGGTGTGGGCTGCAAAATTTTTAGCAATTGGTTCTCTGCCCAGTTGCTGGGTGGGCGTGGCTATGATAGGCTTGGCCTAGTCAGCCTCCTGCACCATGAGGGGGCATTTTCTCTCTCCCCAGGCTCAGGAGGCTTCCGTCAAGCCTCTGGGAAACAAAAACAGCCTCCCCATCCTCTGTAGGTCCTCCAGACACAAGAAACGTTTCTGGCCGTCTGGAACTTCTGGAAGGTCCATTTTTCAACCTCCCTGAGCCGCCGTGTGGACCCTATACTTACCTGGCATCCAAAATGGGCTGGATGGGTACTCCTGGGAGGGGTGGGCTGGGCAGGACTGGGCTGGGCCAGCCAGGAGTGGAATTTGCAGGTTCACCAAACTGCACAGAATCTTCGTTAGAGGATCACCTGAAGCCATGTGAATCCGCAGCAGCAAACCCCTGGTTATTAAACAGGCAATGGTCAGATAAAAGAAATCTTATTTGAAAGCAGGAATGGAGTTTTATAAAATATTTCAGACTTGACTTTATCTAGTTCTTCTCAGCAAAAAGGCAAGAAGGTCCATTCAAACTTACAAGGTTCTGTTATTGTAAGCCTATAATAAAGTAATGTTAGTATTCATGACCAGGGTTCAAGTCTGAAATACATCTATATCAAAGGTGAAAGTGTGTTGAAGATATTTGGGGGGAGAGGGGTCAGGTAAAGGATAAAAGAACAGCAGCAGCAGCAAGCAACCAGGCAGATTGACTTAAGCCCATGTCCCACTGCACCAACGGATGCAAAGAGGATGTAAAATGGATAAAAAAGCTTGCCATCTGTTTGAAAACGCGATGCATCCGTTGTGTACTCACTGCATACGTCTTTCATACGCTATATCCGTCAAACATTCATCTACTGCTATTTCATCCACTCAAAAAGTTTTGAGCTGCACAAAACTTTTTGAGTGGATAAAATTTCCGCTGCATATGATCTACATCCACGACACATACGGGCAACAAACGTTCTACATCCGTTGTCATCCGTTATACGTCCACTGTATCCTCTCGGCATCCTCTGGCCATCCCCTCAACTCACATCCACTGCAGCTGAAAGCAGAAAGAGGGAGGAAGTGAAAGGTACACGGAAGGTCCACACAGTGTTAGTAGCACAGAAATAGAAAGGATGGAAGCAGATGCATCTTGTATATAAAGCATTAAAATGGACAAAATGTTTGTATATGGGACGTATCTCAGATATTTAGGATGTCTAGAGTAAGCCTAGAGTATGTGGAAGGACAGCTAGCGGAAAACCGATATTTCCTATATAAAGGGGGAGGAAATCACCTGGATCTCACTTTCAGACCAGCAGCCCTGCTGTGCAGACCTCTGCACCCTTGCTCTTGCTCTTCCACATCATCCATTGATCTCCACCATTGATCATCACACACTCCTTATGGTAGCTGCCATCATTCAACACCAGAACCAAGCCCTCTTCAGACTGTTTCAACTTTTCTACGCAAGGAGAAGAAGGAGATATCCAAGAGCTGTGTGGGTCTGATGATGGATCGTGAGAAGAATAGAGTTTGGATTCTATGACAAGCTGATGGTGGAGCTGAGGAATGAAGACACTTGTGCATTCCAGAACTTCATGAGGATGCCACCAGCCATGTTTGACAAAGTTGTGCAGCGCCTGACACCCAGGTTGACCAAGACAAACACCAACTTCCCGCCCAGCCTGGACCCTGGACTGAAGGTGGCATTGACTCTGCGGCACCTGGCCTCTGGAACCACATACAGAAACATGCAGTATGCCTGGAGGGTGCCACACAACACCATCAGCAAAATGGTCAGAGAAGTGGTGCAGGCCATCGTCGAAGAATACGTGGAGGAGCTCCTCCAGTGTCCCACCACTGAAGAAGGCTGGAGGAAAGTTGCAGAGCAGTGGTATCAGAGGTGGAACTTTCCCCACATCGTTGGAGCCATAGATAGGAAGCACGTGGCCTGCAAAGCTCCAACCAACTCAGGGTCCTCTTATCACAAGTACAAGGGCTTCTTCAGTATCATCCTCTTTGCCATGGCTGATGCTGACTATAAGTTCATGTACATCGATGTTTCAGGCAACGGGTCTGCTTCAGATAGCCAGGTATATAACACCAGTGACCTCAAGGATGGGCTGGAACGCAACCTCATCATGGGTTTTCCAGATCCAGACCCCCTACCCAATGACACACAAGATGTGCCCTATTTCATCGTGGGTGATGACGCCTTCTCCCTCAGAACCTACCTCATGAAGCCCTACAGTTCCAGATACCTCAGCCGTGAAGAGAGGATCTTCAACTACAGGCTGTCCAGGGAAAGACGGGTGGTGGAGAATGCCTTTGGCATCCTGGCCAACAGGTTCCAGGTACTTCTCACCACCATGCAGCATCACCCAGGGACTGTGAGGAGCATAGTGGAAGCTTGCTGCATCCTGCACAATCTCATGCGCACCCGCTACCCAGTGTTGCAGAACAGGCTTGTGGACCGTCAACAAGGGAATGGGGACTTGGAGCCTGGTGAATGGAGGCAAGGATGAAACCTGATAGACACTGTGGATGTACAAGGCCCCAACAGAGCTTCACATGAAGGGAAGAAGCAGCGCAACCTCCTGAAACACTGGTGCAACTCCCCAGCTGGAGCAGTGGAGTGGCAAGACAGGATGGTAGATGCTTAATGGATGCTTCCTTGAGCCTGTCTCATAACACTGATGAGATTGTGCCATGTATGTTGAGTGGCCCTACAATGAATGGGGCATGAATAAAGAGCTGTGTTTATTTTGAAATGTGTTGATCAATGAATAAATTGTTATTGATAAAAAATGTCCATATGTGTGTCAACTGGGAGGGTGAACCATACAGTCCCACTATGCTTGCACTGGAGGTTTATCAATCCCACAGCTATTCTTACCCATCCCACAGCTATCCTTACCTATTCCACAAGCATGAAAAGGCTTAACCCTTTTTTCAAAGTTTTCACCAACACTTTATTAAGTAAATAAAATGAACCAAGTGTGTGAAGCAAAGATAACCTTTATCAACAACTATCTTAAGTAAACTGTATGACTTTATTAAAAAAGCAAAATGAACCAAGTAAAGTGTCTTTAAGCAAAGATAAAGTGAACAGGTAACAACTCAATCTCTGGCACCATTCTCAGTCACTCTGAGGCATGTCCATGGTCTCAGCTGTCGAGCAGCCAGGGACTGTGGAGGTGGCTATGGCTGGAGTGCTGGTCTGAGGCGCCATCGGGGTGCTTGGCCCCGAGAGTACAACAGGGGATGGTGTGTTCAGGAAGCTCTCAGAGAGCTGACTCAGTCCCGTGAGGTTGAGAGGCCCTTCCTCAAGGACCTGGGATGTCAGGCAGAATACTGATGACAGATTTTCTGTTGAGGGGCTTGGCTGTGGGGTGGAGGAAGGAGGAGTGTAGTGGGGATGTCTGGTCTGCAGCTGGGTCAGGTGAGGCATCTCTGGTGTGCAATGTACCTGGGCCTGGACTGGGAAGGGCTGCCTCTGCTGTGGGAAGTCCTGGTAGTCGTAGCCTTGGTAGGTGAGGGGCTGTTGAAAGCCATGGAAGGGCTGTGACATCGCCTGGGGTGGAGGAGCAGTCCTGCAGTGGGTCGGAGCAGGTTCAGCTGGGCCTGGAGGCTGGTGCAGCAGTGCTGTGATCTTCTCCTTCATCACCTGATACTGGGCCTCGGGCAGGTCCATGAGGGTGTGGCTCACATATGTGATGAAGGGCTTGCAGTTCGAGGATGGTATATTGCTGTGGACCAACTGAGAGAGAAGATCTGTGCTGGTCTTGATCGTGTCCCTGATCTCCAGCAGGACAGTGTGGCTCTGGCCCTCCAGTCTGCCTCTCTGCCTGCTTTCTGTGGAGGTGGAGCTGGGGTGGGTGTGGGTTGGTCTCTGGCTGCTGCTGCTTCTTGTTGCATTTGAGACAGGGGATCCTCCACGTCCTCTGGCATGGGGAGTGCAGCTGTTGGGGGAGTCTCTACTGTGGGGCCCTCCAAAGACACCTGCCTGAACACGGAAGCTGTCTCCTGGCTGGAAAAGGAGTGGCTGTCTGTGGGCTGTCTGTGGGAGAGGGTTGACCGAGGGGCTGCTCCTCGGTGGCGGACCTCACCCTCCAGGAAGCTGCACTTGGCCATGACATACATCTCCCGGTCAGTGAGCTTGACAGCGGCCTGGCCAGATTTCTTCAGGTGCAGCTTGCCATACCACGTGTGCATGTGCTTCCACCATCCAAGGAGTACATCTGAAGTGTAGCCCAGGCACTCTGCCTTTTCTCTCCACGCTGCCTGCTTTCTCTTGGTGTCGCGATAGAGCCTGTGGCCCTTTCTCCACAGGTACTCGTTCTCCCTCAGCCATTCCAGCACCTCCTCCTCATGATCCTCAAAAATGGAGTACTGTTTCCTCTCTCCCTTCTCCTTGCCTTGCCTCTTCCTCCCTCTGGCAGGGCCTTCAGGGCCTTCAGCAGCAGGTCTTTGAGGGCCTTGGGGCTGGTTCACCACAGCACCAGCACCAGCACCAGCAGGAGAAGCACCAGCAGCAGCAACACCAGCAGCACCACCACCACCAGCAGCAGCAGCAGAAGCACCAGCAGCTTCAGAGTCAGTGCCAGGGAGTGGGATGGTGGTTCTGTCCTTCTTGCCAGGGCTGGCAGGAGTAGGCACAGGCTTCCTCTTCTTCCCTGACTGACGAACCATAGTGTTCTTTCAAGATGTCTCTGGCAGCAGGTCTTTCCTCTGAATGGTGACTGCTTGTGAGCTGCATCCTTTTATATCCATGGAGCTGACACAATTCATCCTCCCCGCATGCGCAGTGACCACTTTGCATCCACTACACATCTGCTACGCATCCACTACGCATCCGCTATGCATCCTATAGGCGTCCGTGATGCATCCGCGTCATCCGCTATGCATCCACTCCTTCCACTACGCGTCCACTTCGCTATTCTCCCCCGGAAGCCCTGTGGATGTGTCATCCGCTTCCATCCGCTTCCATCCACTAGGCTTCCTACGAACATTCGCTTACCATCCTTGCAACGTACTACCCACGTCCGTTCCTTTCCGTTGTTTTCCATTCTGTTTATGCAAATTTGGGCCACTTTTTGGAGCGGATAACAACGGATGGAGCCACCCCCAAAATTTTGCTCGTCCGCTGTGTCCTTTTTGCATACATTTTGCATCTGTCAGCCAGTGTGTCCTAGCCTTTATGTTGAACAAAGCATAACAAAATTACACAGGATGTTCACAGTTGCTTAAAAACTGAAATATATTATTTGTGCCATTTCTATTCCTATCTCCAATTGTATTTCTAAGAGGTGATCCTTTCTAACTTGTGGTAACTTAATTCCTTTTAGTTAGATTACAGGTTTTGTTCATAGTAAGTACACTGTTATTAATAACAACTTTGTTTTCCTGACCACAAAGATTTTCATTACCTGTCCTTTTCTTATTCCTTTTTGCTCACCTATGTCCATTATTTGTTTTATTTTTATTGCTTTACAATATATCTCTTATACTTCTACTTTCACCATCTCTCCTCTTACTTTCTCTCTCCATTCCATTCCTCTTTCCAGAATCACTTATTCTGCTTTCAGCTTCTTCCTCTAACTATCTGACTCCATTAGTTTTCATAATAGAATAGCAGTTATTCCTATCTCTTAGCCTTCATCTCTCTCAGCCTTAATCTTCTTCCCAATGGCTTCTCTAGAAATTCTTCTCTGAGTGAATGCACATATCTCTCTTGTAAAACTACTTCTTGTCTTGTCCCATCTATGGATTCCATGAAACTGTTTTTTTACTGCTTCATTCTCTTATACAGAAGCCTCCACAATAACTAAAGCTACATAAGAAAGGTTTGGGAGAATGATTAAACTGTCCTCAGGTCAGTTTTGCCTGGAATCTCTGAAAAATTTGGTCTACTCAATTTCTGAGAATAATTTATCTGTACCTACCTTACCTACACATATCTACACCTCTAATAGCATTCTGCCTTTCCCAGATTACCACTTTGTCCTCTCTCCTGAGAATGTTTTCTGAGCCTTAATGTAATTTCTTTATATAAACTTTGTGACTCCTGGTTTCCTACTCTTCATTTTTTCTTTCCTTTTTGCTCACCAAGCATGGTCAGCTCACTATTTTAATGCCTTCACAACAAGGAACTATTTTCTAACCAACATCTTTCCTCCACTGCTAACTCTAAACTGTCCCATTTTATTACTTCTCAATTCCATCTCCAGAAAATTGTTTCTCTACATTCCTCAGGACATATACTACTGATGATGATGAGGCTCATAAGTGGATAGTACATTTGGTGAAAGGCAAGCAAAGTTATCCTCTCACAAATGATTCATTTATTACAAAGATGAAACTGATTTCATCTTCAGTTGTGAATTTTCCTTCATGACTTGTTAAGGATGGCCAATCACATCATTTCTGTAGCTTAATGTAAAAGCAGCTATAAATAATAAAACAATAAAAGATGAATGTCTGTCATGAAAGTATATATTATTTGAACACTGTTCTATTTAAAATTTAAACATTTTGCCATGTGCCTGTGATATATTATGATTGAAATGGCTGTGTAAGTAAACAGCTGCAAATAGCTGTGTGAGTATAATACAAAACAATGGTACTCTCATTTGTGTGGTTGAATCTAATTAAAATATAAGGCACATACTGGAATATCTCTGCCAAAAATTATTTGACACTAGCTTTTTTATAATAACTTTTTTAAAAGTTATTAATGCATAACAAACACTATATAACAAGAAAAAAATATCTAGTTATAATAAACATGGAAAAGGTTTCTCCTCTTAACTGGGATTTCTACCATCTGCCATAAAATCATACAGGTTAAACTGTCTAGAACTGAACATTGGTTGGAGAACTTGTTCTGCAAGGTCAAAAGCAAACAGCCTAAAGCTATATGTCTCAAATCAATTTATTGCATAAAAATTACATAATAAGGGACTGGATCCTATTCTTCCTCCCAGGCAAAAGCAAGCTTTGATCTGCACAACACAAGTACCAGATAAAGGTATAAGAATTAAATCACAAATTCACTAAAAAGGCTGTTACTAGAATTTCTTCTTAAAGACTATTATAATTATTGCAATAAACTTACTTATCAAAAATCTGTATGACTTCCACTTTTAATATTATCCAAGCAAATCCTGATAGTTGGGAAACTAGATTTAATCAAAGGTAAAATTATGTTGAAACAGTTACTGAAAGGAAAGTCAATGTGGTTATTATTTGATATCCAAATATTTTATCCATAATTGTCAGTTAGCAATAGTCCTCGTGTGTGTTTCCCAAAGTACCAGAACATCAACTGAATAATTTGCAAAGATCTTAGTCAAGTATTCACTTTTGGCTCTGTTGATTCCATGTTAGTCCATCACAAGACTGAAATCCATAGGCCAGAATGGAAAACAGCTAGCTGTTCACTTAACATCTACCCACTTTAACCTCAATAATGTCTTGAAAGAGGAATGGTCCAAGATACCTTCTTGTGGCTTGACAATTAGTGATCCCTCTACCAAACTACCCGTTTTTAACCTGATTCACTCCTTCTGGACAAAATTGAACAGAATTAAGTGTTACATTGGAAGAAATGCCTCTGCCCTGTATCAGTGGGAATGGAAAGATTCCTTTTATTGTGGCTGTGGTGCTGATATGCAGACTGTTAAAAATATTGTGCAAGATTACCCACAACATGCATCTTCTGGCTTTCTAGAAGATTTGCATCAAGCAATGTCAGAGGTGATATCTGGATAGCTGAATTGGACATCCAGTTATGAGGCCACTGCCATAGTCCATAGAAGTTTTGTATATAATCATGTGGTTTGTGTGTACACTAAATAAATAATAATGAAAAGTTTTCCATTGTAGCTTTTACCACATCAGCTTCTCAGAAATTGATAGCACTTAAGATAAACAAACAGGCAAATTTTATTTTTAATTTGAAATATTAATGATGGACTTTTCACACTGCAGCCTTAAACTTCTCAGTTCCCATCTGTAAACTGGTTAGAAATTAAAGGGATCATTTTCCAGATTTCAACTACTTCCTTCCCTGTTCCCATCAATCCCTAACTGTATATTTATATGGATGGATGGATGGATAGATGGATGGATGGAAGGAAAATAGAAAGTGTTATTTTTACCATTTTCAAATCTACAAAAAGAAAAAGGAGGAGGAGGAAGAGGTGGAGGAGAGTTTTACTATTTACGATTTATAAAACAAAAAGGTAATTACCATTGCCAGTGTCCATAATGCATGATACACAGTAGACAATTGGAATGAATGTAATTGTCTGTCATGGCATTAAGAATAGTAGATGAAGTGGACAGTATCATTTGTGATGACAAAAAAAGAAAAAGAGCAGCAGAAACTGATTTCACAGAGGGCTGAAAGAGGCTGTTGTGTATTCCTGGACTTAAAAAATAGCAATCAGTGCATGCAAACAAATCCTAAGATTGAATAAATGCTAGTTACAGGTAGAATCCTATATAAGTTTGAAGGGAAAAAATAAGTTTCTTTTACAAGGGAAAGCAATTTATGCATGAAACCCATTGCACTAAAGCAATGTATCAATAGGAGATACTCAGCATGCCAGTTCAAAGGAATACAGTATATAATTCTGTAATGTAAAATGCTTTTGAATCAGCAGAGGGCAGACTTCAACTGCTTGATCGATTTAAAATATTTTAAACAAAACAAAATTATCCTTCTTAAAGTTTAAGGACAAGCTTCTTCAGATACTCATGCTTTATTTTTTATTATGCTTAAATATAAGTGTATAATTTTTTAAAAAATAAAAGTACAATGTTCAAAACCCCTGTGTGCAGGGGTTCAGATTTTAGGTATTGAAATGGGCTTTAGGCTTGAACAGGTTAATAATCAGATGAAATCCTATAAAATTGTAACATTTCAAAAACAAAAAAAGTAATGTAAAACAGGGAAGTTATTGAAAATGGATTGATACAATTAAGTCACCTATTCTTCTTTGTGAATTCTAGGAGATCACAAAATAGATGCTGATAAAGCTATAAATGGTTCCCAAAGTACTTATTTATGATCCTTAACTTAAGTGAGAATTGATGCTATATAAGTGACTTCCATAAAGAAGTTTCTAATATCTATTTGGTTTTCTCATGACCAAAAGCATATTTTAGTACCTAGGACAACTAGTTAAGAAGTAAATCGAATTAATATTTCAGCTTGTGTTTGTTTGTTGTTGTTGTTGTTGTTGTTTTGCAGTGCCATGTATACCCATGTAAATAAAATCTATTGACATATTTAGGATGGTGGGGTTATTTGACACATTAAAAATATGGTGAAACTGTTAAATCAAGTGGGAATTAAACATTTTCTTCTAAACAGATAAATTTAAATGCACATGTTTAATGAAAATTGAACCATAAATCTGTGTGTATGCTTTTGTGTATTCAGGGTGAATAAACTATGGCTGTTAAGCCACACTTTTATAAGTTCTAAAGCTCTTCAAATTAATTCCAACAAGATCCAGTGGCAAATTACTGAATAATTGCTTACTTTAAAGCAAAACAAAATAAAACAAATTAAGAAAAAATTACAAAATTGCCAATTCCAACATTTCCTCCAATGGCATCATCATCTCTCTAATCCCACCATTTGCTTCTCAACCACTGGAAAACAAAATAAATTAAGTTTGCCATCAGCTGCCAAAAGGTACTTGTTTTTGTTTTAATGTCTATATAATATCCAAGGAAGGTATATAACTTGGGTCTATATTTAGTTACTTAGAGCACTTAGCCTTGTGTCCTACACTGGGGACAACATTCCAAGTAAGAGGCAAAGCCAGAAAAATAAAAGGCTGAGGCCAGAACAAACTAATTTCCATTGTATTTAATAAAAATGTTAAAAAGAATAATTTTGTTTTTCTTCTTTATTTAATCATTCCTCTTTTTTATAGTTTCAATATGCAGAACTGAAGTCATGTGCCTTTTCTGTTGATATTTTTCCTATACAGCAGAATGCTCATCAAGATTAACTATAGGAGTAACTAAATAAAACTGGCAAAGGAAAAAGAATAGTCTTTCTCAACTTGAACTTCATCATTTCAGTTAGCTTTGCAATAATCACTGGTTTCATGTATGGAAGGGTTTTTTGACAACATAGTGTAGCATTCAGCTTTAGCAGGTTGAAATACTAACCAGGTCCAGTACTATTCAGCCTTTCAAGATCAGCCAAAATGAGCTAGATTCTGATATGTGTTGTTGTTTAGGATAGTCACACCATAGAATCCCTCAAGATATATCTAGTAGATTAGAAGGTTATAACTTAAGTTTGGCAAGAATCTGTACATTTAAGTGTAAACAAGTAAAAGAACTGTACTCTGTTGGAATTTACAATGTTATCTCTGGGTTTGGGTCCGACTGCCATTTTAGATAGTTATCTAAACTAATAAGCTCTACCAAGCTTATTATTTGTAGAGTCCCATGAACAACTGTAACATCTGTCAGAAAATTAATTTGGGGTTCAAACTTGAACCAGGGTTGTGCAAGAATAAATCAAAATAAAGTCCAGACAGCTATGAGGAAAGATGTATTTATTCCCAAAAGCAAAGAGGTTTTCCTATGGGAGTAGCTACAGACAAAATGAAGTACAAAAGGGCTGCTTTACAGTGTAGGATAGCTTTTCCTTGTTGTGGATCTTGAGAGGTGTGTATGTGCTAGTTCTAGGATGCCATTTGAGGGATGTGGGCATTTGTAAGTACAAGTCATTTGTGAGTTATTCTTGTAAACATGTAGCTCCACTGGGGGATAGTTTTAACTAACTTATTTTAACTAACTCTTCTTTGATGTGTGAGTTAAGTCTGAGTAACTTATTTTGAGGTTTAAGGAAGTTTCCAGTTAAGGGCGAAGATCCAATTGTCAACTGTGATGCTGACCTGGCTGAACCCATCTTTTCCTGCCTCGTAGTTGCCATGAACTTTGAAAGGGTAAAGGGAGGGGGGAAGCAGATAGACCAGCTACCAGTCAAAACAAATAAATTTCTTATGGGAACCAAGGTCATCCCAACAAATGGCAAGTGAAGGAGAGGAGTGACCAAGTAGCCTCCATCTACCTTCATTGGACAATGTGATTGGTGATACTTGGGGAGGGAAATATTTGTTCTTTTGATTAAGGGAAAAACCGTGGGAACCTTTAGAGTGGTTTTCTCTAGCTGTGCCAATAAGATGTATCCAATAAAAATGTTCAATGGGGAATCTATCTGCCTCAGAGTTCTGCTTTTGGTGGATGCATTACTCGGAACCCTGATAGTTTGAGTAAAAGATTTTCCTCCATTTTCAATTTTTCCTTGATTAACTTAGTTTCAGCTTGACTGTCAATTATCTAGCAGACACACTGATTCTCAGTCCATTGTATACTGTCTGAGAGAAGGTGGAGACAGTATGAGCATTAAAATAATTTTGATATAAAACTTCCCACAATTCCCCCTTTTTATGAAACAAGAGCACTTAATTTGCATTTTGTCATGGCAGCCCTATTTTGATTTATTTGCATTCTTATGAAGGAGACCTATTTTGGGTTTGTAGCGAACTGTCACCTAGATTTCCTTATGAAAGGTGCTTGCTTATGAAAGTGGGAAATGATCTTTATATGGAAGCCAAAAGAATACAGAACATCTACATAATAGGGTTAGAAAACAATGGTGTGATGTTGGCTAGCATGCTTCAAGCGATGCAATCCTCTGTTCTATGATGTGAGAAATTCCTTTGGAAGTAGAATAATTTGAAGAATAAATACAATTATTCCAGCAAGTTACAACTCTCTCCATCTGCCACACCCAGTTTTTCCTATAGTTTCAGATATTTGCTTGAGGCCTTGTTTGCACATATACGTGATACATGGTACATCCATAATAAATGCACATATTAAAGAATATCAATAATTACAAACAGATGAATACCCTTTTTTCTATCATCCTTCTGTTCTATTAAGTTATTAAATATCAGTCCTAATATACATTCAGTCAATTATATTACTGTTCAATGACGACATTCTGGTAACTGAAATGCAGGTTGGTCTTTTCAGCTTGGTCAGCTTGGTAATGGTCAGTAAAAAGAAGTGCAGTTAAAAAGTCAGATAGGCAGTTTGGTTGGTGATGGTTGGTGAAGGCTCTCAAAGTCCAATGCTATTTAGTTTTCAGTTGCTTGGAGACTCTTTCTGAAGTGACAGCAGTTTCTTCTGATAGGTTCCCATTGAAGTCCACTGAATCAAAAGACAAATGTTAGCCATTATTGTGGGGGAGCAAGGATTCTATTAACACTCACCATACATCTATGTTCAGTAGTCATTGGGCATTTTTCAGGTTGGTTGCTTTTAATTCCCTCCACCAGCAGGTTCTTGTTTCCACCATGGGGTGCGCAAACCTTCTCTTTTGGGGGGTAAGGTTCTCTCGTTAAGCATAGATTGGGTGAGGGTCAGCAAATCACTGATTGGAGTTCAGGAAGGCTTGATATCAGACTGGCTTTCACTCCTTTAATGTCCCCTGGCTATACAGGAGACAGATTAGTTGTTAAAAAATATTTTTTAAAGGATGAGTGCAACAACTGATTTGGCCTGTTTGCAGCCTCATTATCTAATAAGTTTCTTGATTTGGGCCTCAGTCCTGTTGCCATCCGTATTGTGATATGAATATTTGCGTTCACCTGTACCCTAAGGCAAGACTTGGACTGTCCATTACTTGAACTGCGAAGGTATTTAATATTTTCCCATTTCTTAATAATTACTCAGAATGAGATCTTTCCCATTTCTTAACAATTACTCCGAATAGATATTCCAAAGAAGAGGATATGAGAATGTATTTGTTTATGTCTTGTACAAGTAGTCTTCGACTTACAACCACAATTGAGCCCAAAATTTCTATTGTTAAGTAAGATTCTGCTCCATTTTACAACCTTTCTAACTTCAATTGTTAAATGAATCACTGCAGTTGTTAAACTAGTAACCCAGCTGTTAAATGAATTTGGTTTCCCCCTACAATTGTCACTAATAGGGAGAATTTCAACAATCAAAATGAATATTTTACCCAGAATTCTGTATTTGTTTCAAACAATACCAATTAGGCTTGGAAAGGACTACTTTGAAGATTTAAACAAAATTGTGTTGAAATATATATGGCAAGGGAAGAAAGCGAGAATAAAGTTAAAACTCTTACAAGATGCTAGAATTAGAGGAGGATTTGGTCTGCCTAACTACCAAGCTACACAGCTGACGTGGGTTA
The DNA here is from genome assembly GCA_015471245.1 of Laticauda colubrina. Taxonomy (NCBI): domain Eukaryota; kingdom Metazoa; phylum Chordata; class Lepidosauria; order Squamata; family Elapidae; genus Laticauda; species Laticauda colubrina. The sequence goes on along the minus strand of BLBF01000186.1, from coordinate 678,541 downwards.
AGGAATGGAAAACATTAAGAAATACTAGATTGTTGGCACTAGAAAGACATGATTTGTTGTTGGGGTGGCATGCCTTTTTATGGTATAAAGGAACTAAAATACAGGGTTATTTTAGAAGACATCATGTACAGGAGTCTCTATGGTTAAATTGGGAGAAGATTAAAAGACAATGTTATTTGAAAATTCCAGTCTGGTTATCGACTATTGAAGCATTTTCTTATCCTATAACATATAAGAAGGAACAAACAGTTAGATATGGGGAAATTTTGAATGAAAAGGGTAAACTTAAATTGATGCAAAAACTAGAGGAACAAGGTGTTCTGTCCGGAAAAACGCGAGGTAGACCAGGTTCCAACAGTAAAAGTCTTTATTTCAACAATTAAGTGAAAACGGAACAGTTCGGCTCTTGTCGCGGCAATCTTTATATAGGGCTTGCCTGTCGGCTTGTAGCCAATGACGGTTACTTGGTTTTGCCGCCTTTTGGCAGCTCTTTTGGATTGGTTCCTAGTGAACCAATCCCTATGCCGGCTTTTCTAGCCAATCACAATCGAGGATTTTGGAGTAAACTATTTTATACAGAACACCCCTCCCCCCTTGGTTTAGTCCTACGTGGTGACGTAGTCGCGCAGGTAGGTGGGGCTTCTTCTGATTCTACTGGACTTGCGCGGTTCATTTTCACTGGAGACTTCAACCGGTTCGGATGGGGTTGCTGTCTCTCTGACTCTTTTCCATGGAACCGCCTGGAAGAGTGAGTTGGCCATTTTGCTACTGCTTGAGTTTCTCAGGCCGGTGGTTTTGCCGCTCCCTTCTGGTTTCTCCGGGCAGGTCGAGCTGGCTTGGCTGGCCCCTTCATCTGGATTTTTTTCGCAAGTCTCATCTAGCCGTAAGTTTCCTTTTTGCTCTTTTTGATTGGTTAGATGTTCTGGGTTTATTTTTAAAGGTTCTTTATTATTTTCTTGTACTCCCCCCCCCCTCTTTGGTTTTGTTTTCGTCGATTTTTATTTTTTGTGGTTGTGTGTTTGTATTTCTTTCAATGTTGTGGGAACGAAGCTGGTCTATGTGCCGCTTCCATTCCCTGCCATCATCTATGGTTAGTCGGTAGGACCGGGGCCTATGAGTTGTGTGATTGTGGCTGGAAACCATAGGGGGTCCTCAGTAAATTTTTTTGCGTAGACTAGGTCGCCAATTTCAAATGTTCGGCAACGGCTGGAGGAGTTGGGGGGTCTTTCCAAAGTGTAATTTGGGTGCAACCTGTCTAATTGCGACGTAAGTTTTCTTCCCATTAATAATTCTGCTGGGCTTTTGTTGGTTACAGTGCTGGGTGTGATATGCTGAAGGGTGAGTAGACGGTTAATTTTATCCTGGACATCCCCAAGGTCCATTTTCTCTAAAACCTCTTTGGTAAACCTGACCATTCTCTCCACCTTACCATTTGCTGCCGGGTGGGCCGGCGCAGTCAGTGCATGGCGTATACCTAGGGAGGCTAGGTATTGTTCAAATTGGATGGCGGTTAATTGTGGCCCGTTGTTGGACACTAGGACGTCCGGCAATCCATGGGTTGCAAAAAGTTTGTTAAGTTTTTTAATGACCACCTCGGTTGTCGTAGATGACATTACTACAACCTCCAGCCAATTTGAGTATGCATCTACGACAATTAAAAAGGTATGCCCCCTAGTAGGACCCACGAAATCAATGTGGATCCGAGACCAGGGGCCTAATGGGGTCTCCCAGTCCCTTATGGGTGCTTGTGGTGGGGAAGGCCTGGTTTTCTGACATTTAGTGCAAGTGGCAACCCAATATTTGATGTCTTTATCTAGACCAGGCCACCAGACATAGCTTCTAGCAAGGCTTTTCATTTTTACGATACCAGGGTGGCCTTCGTGAAGCATACCCAACACCCTAGTCTGTAGTTTAGGAGGGATAACTACCCGATCACTCCACAATAAACAAGCTTTTTGAATTGAGAGTTCGGTTTGTCTGGTCTGGAAAGGTTTAAAGTTTTCAGTTTTTTGGTTTTCCGGCCAGCCTTTACCTACCCAATTTAATATGCGGGCAGTCACTGGGTCCTTTGCGGTGGCTCTGGCAACATCGTTTTCAGATATTGGTAGTTCGGGGCATGTTTCTATTTGCAGGGTGGTCATTGTTGCCGCCGGGTCTTCCTCCGTCGTCGGCAGTGGTGCTCTGCTTAATGCGTCTGCATGGGAGATTTGCTTCCCGGGTCGATGTGTCAATGTGTAAGAGTATGCTGCAAGGAATTCTGACCATCTAGTCATCCGCGGGGATAAAATGTTCAATGTAGGCTTGTTTCCCACCAGAATTCCTAGCAACGCTTTATGGTCTGTTACAATCAAAAATGTTCTTCCATAAAGGTATTCGTGAAAATGTTTCACTCCGGCAACGATTGCCAGGGCTTCTCTGTCTAGTTGACTATAGTTACGTTCTGTTTTAGACAGAGTCTTTGAGTAATAAGCGACAGGTGCCTCTCTCCCATCTGGCAATTGGTGGCTCAGGATGGCACCGACTCCAAACGGTGAGGCGTCGCAGGTTACCGTCAATGGAAGTGTGTTACTAAACTGGATAAGAACGGTGTTTGATGTTGATAAATTTTTTATTTTCTGGAATGCTTTTTGGTCTCTATGACCCCAAGTCCAATTAGTTTTCTTATCCAGCAAACAGTGTAATGGTTCCGCTATTGTTGCTTTGTGGGGGAGGAATACGTTATAGAAATTTATTAGACACAAAAATGCCTGCAATTCCAGTTTGTTTTTTGGCCATCTTTAATGGCTTTGACTTTTTTTTCAGTAGGGTGTATACTCTCTCCGTCAATTAAGTAACCCAGAAATTCGACATGATCAGTCATTGAGCAGCATTTTTCTTTTTTAACTTTCAGACCGGATTCTCTAAATTTTGTTAGTACATTTCTTAGTCTTTTTTCTAGTTGGGTCGTATCTTTAGCCGAAATCAGGACGTCGTCAAAATATGGTATGACCCCTTTTATTCCATTTAATAGGTGTTCCATGAGGCTTTGGAAAATGCCTGGGGCAACGCTCACTCCAAACTGAAGTCTGTTACACTTGAATACCCCTTTGTGAGTCACTATTGTCTGTGCCTCGGCTATTAAGGGGTCTACTGGAAGCTGTTGGTAAGCCTGTGCTAGATCTAGTTTAGCAAAAAATTTTCCTCCCCCGAGTGAGTGTAGCAAATGTTGTACGACTGGCACCGGGTATGCGCTTTGTTGCAGCGCATGGGTCAGGGTAGTCTCCACAGATGCGTACCGACCCGTCAGGTTTAACTGGTGTTACTATTGGCGTCTCCCATTTAGCATGGTCAACAGGTTCCAAAACCCTTTGGTCAATTAATTTATTCAATTGTTCCTCTATTTTTTCTTTTAATGCAAAAATAATCGTCTGGCCTTTAATCTTCTAGGGGCCACCTGGGGGTCTAAGCTAAAGGAAATTGGGGTCCCCCGATACCTGCCTAGGGAGCCATCGAAAACGTCCTGGAACTCGTGGATCAGGTTTTCTTCCCAGTCGGTTGCGGCCACTCGGTCTACTCCGGTCATTCCGATGCCCAATGGTGCGAACCATTCGATGCCCAGGAGGCTGGGTCAGTCTCGGTCGACTATTGTCAGAGGCAAGACTTCGACATGCTGCTTGTAAGCAACTCGGAAATGTCCTAGACCTACCACAGGGATTCGATTCCCTTGGTAGTCCTTCAGAGTTAATTTTTGTTTCTGGAGTTCTTTTAGTTTGATATTTGGGACCAGTTGTCTGATTGTGTCCCATGACACCACTGATAGGAAAGACCCTGAATCGACCTCCATCTCGCAGGGGCTGCCTTCGATTTTTACGATGATTTTAACTTTTTTTCCGCTTTCCGTCTGAGCGCTTCCAATAGTGATAGTTTGACAGTTCTCGGTTACTGGCTCGTTTGTTGTGCTCCCACTTTCTCTCGGCTTGTTTCGATTCAGCTTGTGGGGGAGAGTTACTGCGTCTGTTAGGGCTGTTATTTTTTCGATTCCTACAGGCCTTCTTGATATGTCCCCTTTTCTTACAAGCTCTGCAGATGGCATCAAGGAATCTGCAATTGGCTCGAGGGTGGTTTCCTCCACAACCGGCAAATTCCCGCCAGTTTCTTTTTTCATGCCTTTTTTTGTTGGCGTGTAGGCGGTGGACCTCATCGTCTTCCTCTCTGGATTCTGATGTCTCGTCAAAATCTTCATGGTGTGTTGTGGCGGGAAATTGCTTCTTCCCTCTGGTTAGGCTCGTTTTGTCGTTGTTTGTGTTCATTTGTTTCATGGTGGCCGCTGACTTTTTCATGGCTTCTGCAGCTGTGGCTTCTGCAATTGCTTCACCACGGTTATGTTGGGTTTATTTAGCAATTTACTTTGTAAATTAGAGTCTTTTAAACCCAATACTACTCGATCTCGCATGGCTTCATCTAAGTTCAGGAACTCACATGCTCTCCCCAGTTGTCGGAGGGCTGCCACAAAATCAGCGATGGTCTCGCCTTCTTTTTGGTCCCTTCAGTAGAATTCATGCCGTTTGATGAGATTTGACACCACTGGTGCGTAATGAGCCTTCAACATTCGCTGGAGTTCGGGCCAGGTCATTTGTTTTACGTCTCTGGGCTTCGCCAATGCCTTGGCCATTTTGAATACCGTTGGTCCGCAATGCGTTAAGAAGACAGCCCTCTTACACTGGTCTGAGATTTCTTCCATCTCGTTACTTTCTAAGTACATTTGGAAACAGTCTACGTAGGATTCCCAATCTTCTTCATTGGGATTGAAGGGTGCGGGCAGTGCATTATTTCCGGCCATCACTTCAAGCCTGGGTTTCAATTCGCCGTGTGCACAGTCTCACGTTTAAGACAATCCCACCTTCGTCGCCAGTGTTCTGTCCGGAAAAACGTGAGGTAGACCAGGTTCCAACAGTAAAAGTCTTTATTTCAACAATTAAGTGAAAACGGAACAGTTGGGCTCTTGCCGCGGCAGCCTTTATATACGGCTTGCCCGTCGGCTTGTAGCCAATGATGGTTACTTGGTTTTGCCGCCTTTTGGCAGCTCTTTTGGATTGGTTCCTAGTGAACCAATCCCTATGCCGGCTTTTCTAGCAAATCACAATCGAGGATTTTGGAGGAAACTATTTTATACAGAACACAAGGTATAAAGATGAACTGGTTTTCTTACGCGCAAATACATTCAAGGTATGAAAAAGACTTTAAAATAGAAGGTTTCTATAATAAATTGACTGATTTAGATAAGATTTTGACAGGTACTGATGAAAAGGTGATTAAAAAATTGTATGGATATTTATTAGAAATTAAGCTAGAAGAAGAACAAATTGAAAAAACTACGATTGCTTGGGGAAGAATTTTGGATATGGGATTGATCTAGAGAAATGGCAAAAATTGTGGTCTCAAAATTATAAAATGACAATATCAACAGCATTTAAAGAAAATTTGTATGTTTTACAGGTGGCATTTTCCCCCGACAAGAATGGAAAGAATGTTCAAGAATAAATCTAAAAGATGTTGGAAATGTCATCAGATACCTGGCTCATATTACCATATATGGTGGACTTGTGCAGATGCAAAAAAATATTGGACTAAAATCCACACATGGTTGGAAGAAATGACTAAAAAGCATATAGATTTAAAACCAGAGATATTTTTATTGGGAATTCTACCTGATACATACAGCAAAGATTTAAAATATTTGATTGTAAATGTATTAACAACAGCTAGTTAACTAAATACAACAGGATTGTATTTGCTAAACACTGGAAAAATGAGAAAATACCATTGTAGGAGGAAATTATCAAGAAAATACTGAAATGTGGTGAAATGAGTAGATTGACATTTGAAATTAGAGAACAAGAGGATAAACAATTTTACAAAATTTGGGACCTTTTCTATCAATGGCAAGATAACAAAATATAGTCATAGAATATGTAGAATTATAGAAAATAATGAATATATAAAGATGTTGTTTGTCCTTAAAAATCAATAAAACAAATAAATAAATAAAAAATGAATTTGGTTTCCTCATTGACTTTGCTTGTCAGAAGGTCGCAAAAGGAGATCACATAATCTTGGGATACAGCAATGGTCATAACTATGAGCCACTTGCCAAGCATCTGAATTCTGATCAAATGACCATAGGCATGCTGGAAAGAACATAACTGTGAAAAATGGTCATAAATCACTTTTTTCAGTGCCATGTTAAATTTGAGTGGTCACTTCATGAACTGTTGTAAGTCAAGGACTACCTGTATTATTTCCAGAGCCAAGAGTTGGAAGCATTTTCATTTGTGTTTCAGATAGACGACTCCTGTCCATTGAAGTGCTATCAAATATTGTTTTTTCTCTACCTTTCACCCTTATCAGATGCATGGGCCATGGATGAAACACAGTAAATATGCTCTCATGATTCATTTTAGAGTTTTTAAAAGGTAAAACACACAGGTAAAAGGCAAAAAGTAACACACCTTTAGGTGTTTTCTTCCACAGAGCCAACAATGCTGGAATGTTTCTATGCAAGGAAATGATAGGATAACTGATAGAGGCTGAAATGTAAATTTGTTTTGGAAGCAGCACAGCAGATAAGGTAACAGCACCTGGGAAAACAAAAAAAAAATGTCCTTTTTCTAGGGCTGAGAGAGAATGACATGTCCAAAGTCATCCATTTTTTGATATAAAACTTCCCATACTTCCCTTGCACCACTTTCCTATGTTCTCTCACACTCTTGCCAACAAAATCTGTATGTACACATTGACCCAGCACAAAATGCATTTGCATTGCTTCAATAAGGAGCTCTATATCGCAGAAATGATACAATTCCCCTCCACTTTGCATTGCAATTCCAGTAGTTGAAATGGCTTCTCAAAAGAGGCAGAAATCAGAAAGATTTTTGTACACGCACCTGCTGGAAAGTGTCAGAAGAAGAAACTGGACTTTTACTTGTCAGGAAATTTAACAGCTCTAATCACAGAATTTATGTTTGAAAGTTTAGTATCTTCAAGGGAACTCTACAGAAATCTGAAGTAGCATTTTTTTTTTTTTACTGAACAAAAAGTGATATAGGTGAAGTTCTCCATTTTCTTTTCCTCACTAAAGCGAGCCCTATCTCAGCCAGCATTAGCTGCATGAGCACCACTAATGCTGGCAGAGCTATGTCTAACATTATCAAGAAAAAGAAAACCAAGATGATGTATTTTCCTTGCTAAAGTTAGCTTTAGTTCTGCCAGCATTTTTTTTTTTCTCAGAAAATGATGAATGCTTGTGGGATTGTGCCATGTGGTCCAGTAACTCCAACTTCCAGAGCTCTAGAGATCTTTCAACAGGAAGTAAATGTGATCGGTGATGGGGGTGGGAGGAGTGTGTGGAATCTGCTATGCTGGCAAAGCAGGCCCAGTGTATGTAGGAACCTGGTGGGGCAGGATGGGAGTCAAAATAGGAAGGGACACAAAGCAGCATCTCTAAAGTTGGCCATAAAGTAAATGACTCGAAGGGTGTTACAGCAAACATAACTTCAGGATGAATCCTAAATAGGCTGAAAAACTGCTACTATCCCAGGGCAGTAGCTCTTTTGAATTCTATCATAGTTGGTGTGGCGTTGCGGGTTTTCGGTTCAATGTGTGAAGTGTGAAGGATGTGTGTGTTTGTGTTTATTTTCTTGGTCATGATGTGCACCGAAGATGGTGTTTGATTTCATTGTGCGAGGTGCAATGACAATAAACTAAACTAAGCTAAATACCTTTTGAGGAGGTTGCCATAACTTTAAAAGACCACGACGTGACTGTTGGTAAGTCAATGACTATCTATATATACTTTGATCAGTTCATTATTTTCTTTCATGTAGTAATGCTACGGTAACATCTCAGGAATATACCGTAGCAGTTCAAGGTTCTCTATCAGCATTCGAGCTTATATAAGAAAGAGATTCAAAGCAACCCTACCTTGATTCAGTTTAGTATAAAAGTGATGGAATCTGTACATTAAGGCTTTCAAGATTCTGCTATTATTCCCTGTAAAAATAAATTGAAGTTGGCCAGATGAGGGAATAGACATTTCTAATGATCCAATAGTTCTTGCAGAGTCTGTTCTCTGATTTGGTCAACTTCAAAGAGTGGACAAGTACTTTTGAGCAGAAAAATCCTCACCTTGAATTTCAGCTCCATCCATTGAAATGCATATTGAAAAACTACTTCAGAGTGAAGGCCCATTGCACTTATGAACTCATTCAACCAATATGTCAGTCAATACAAGTGGAGCACTAGTTTTGCTAGTGGCTATGTTTTATTTTAATTAGTTCTAATCTTCTTTATACTTAACTGATTAGTATTAGTATATTGTATAAAAAATATTCCTATCCAAAAGATCAGATAGCACTAATTAAAAAAACACAGGTTGAATTCTGCCAATCTTTTAAAATTTATCTGTAAACTGATATATTCAAATTTTAAAAAATTACTTTGCTGTCCCCATTTTCTTAGTTCTTTGTGGAAAGTACAGAAATCTAGCTCTTCTAGATTAGTAACATCAGCATATGTCATCATATGTTCAGAAACATATGATTGATTCTTCCAAAATGTAATCTACTCTCAAAAGCAAGATGAACATTGCCATTCCGAAGAGATTTGAAGCTCTTAAACATCTTCTGACATATTCAGGGACTTGTATTTTTGGTTGTGAATGTTTATGTTGTTGTAGATCATGCTTTATAGAAATATTATAAAAGCTGAAGCTGTAAGAGCTGATGTTGGTAAAGAAGATAATCATTGTCTCATCTGATTTTGGATGACTGACAGATGGAGAAGTCCTACTGGCAAAATAACTTCAGGATTCAAGAAGCAATTATCCACCTTAGGAAATTCCACCAGCATTGATTTGCAGCAGCTGAAGAATGAGTCAGCTGATAGAAGTCCTGATACCAAAAGGTCACCCAGCTCAAAAATATGCCAAGAACTTCAAATAGCTAATTAGAGATGGTCTGCCGAGCTGCTTCAGAAACAACGCCATAATTCAAACACATCTATGGCAATCTAATATTAGACCAACCATTGGTGACCAATTTCTTCACTGTAAATAACTGGAGCAAACCTCAGCTCCAGTTTCATATTCTTGAACCTCGTTGAACTTCAGCTCTTTGATAGTGGACCAGCTAGCAGTCCATGATGCCTGACTCTATGGACAACTCTGGATTTCTTTTCTTATGCTTTAACTCAACACACTACCTAGAACCACTGACTAATAAGTTCCAACAAATCAATTCAGCATATATGGTCTGCTTGGTCTGAAAAAGGACAGCAGAAAGCCAAGGTAGAATGCTACTATGAAAACAGGTGACATACACTTTCCAACCATCAAAACCAAAAGGCAAGTATCTAATATTTTAGAAGCCTAAAATTTATACTGTAGAGCACAAACAGATGACATCTCTGCCTTCATTGCACTTCAGTGGTGTTGTAGAGCGGTAGAATAACCTGAGGCAAACATGGAGCGAACTTCAGCTTTTACTTTATTGTAGCAATAAAAGGTTGCGTGGCTGCTGCACTAACAAGGCAGCCAGCTGGCGGACAACAGCTGATACCATTTGACAGCTCCCTTTTATAGCCAGCTGTCAAACGGCATCAGCCAATAGGAACAGTCCGTGTTCCCACTGGAAACATGGACCGGAGTGAAGACTTCAGCTCAGTCTTTTCTGAACGCCACACTCCTTTCCCCCCAGAACGGAGCATGTATAGTCCTTCAGATAACTCGGGCGCTTATGACGGCCAGATCTTCTAAGACGGCCAGATCTTCTAAGTCCTGACGAAGCTGCTGCTGGAAGGAACTTTTCTGCTTGCTGGGCAACTTCTGGTGCTGAGACAACTTCTGGTGTCTCGCTTCAGGTGTTTCTGGGAGAGGGACAGATGACTGTTCAGGTAGGCTTGCGTTCCTGTCGGATCCGTGGGAAGTTTCTATGGTCGCTGGTGGTTTCTCTGTTGCAGGAACGTCTTAAGGGCCATCTGCAGACGCATTCCAATGCCTTCGAAGCTGATCGATATGGCGGCACCAGATGTGCCCGTTTTGCAGTTGGACCCTATAAGACTTGGGACCAGTTACTGCCACAATTTGCCCAGGCATCCACAAAGGGTGTCCCGCACAGTTCCGGGCATAGACCCGGTCATTCTCAGTGAACTCCCTTGCCTGGCTTTTTGACGCTAAGGGTGTGACTGGGGCATAATGCGGATGTAGTCTGTCTAGGGTGGTCCTCAGATGTCTACCCATGAGAAGTTCAGCTGGAGACCTATTAATGGTGGCACAGGGAGTTGTGTGCTAGGTCAGGAGATACTTAGTGAGCCTAGAGTGCCAATCTATAGGCCCAACCCTTGCCAGGGCCTCCTTAACTGATCTGACTGACTGCCCTTTCTGCCAGGCCATTACTGGCAGGATGAAAAGGAGCTGTAAGTGCGTGCCTTATCCCTAGGTTGCCTAGGAAGATCTCAAACTCACAGGGAGTAAACTGGGGGCCATCATCAGACGCGATGGTGTCAGAGAGGTCATGGGTAGTGAATATCCTTGATAGAGCCTTAGTGACAGCTTCTGAAATTGTGCAGGTCATCAAGGTCAGCTCCACCCATTTAGAAAAAGAATCAACCAACACCAGGAATGTATGCCCATGAATGGGGCCAGCCAGATCAATATGCACCTGGGGCCACAAAATCTTCCCACCTGCCTGGATTGGATGTGGGTGGAGCAGGTCTGGTAGCTTGGCATGGCTGACAAGCATTCATACAACTTGTAATCTGAGCATCAATGCCTGGCCACCATACATAACTGCGAGCCAGGGCTTTCATCCTGACAATGCTGGGATGGCCCTCATGCAGGACCTTTAAAACTGAGACTAAAACTGAAATCCCTGGGGCCACACTTACGTCAAATTGGAGGCGCCTACATTTGAAAGTGCCCCTGTGCGTTACAATAGTTTGTAGTTCAGCGGCTGTGTCATCAACAGGGAACTGTTGATAGGCCTGTGACATTTCTAATTTAGTGAAAATGGTTCCTGGCTCAAAAGAATGTAGTAGGTGCTGGATAACAGGGACTGGATAAGCGCTGATTGTAAATATTTATTCAATGACGTCTTGTAATCCACGCAGATTCTTATGCGACCGTCTTTCTTTGGGGGTGTCACTATTGGGGTTTCCCATTTTGCGAAGTCCACAGGCTCTAATACACCTTGTTTAATTTATTTGTCAAGCTCCATGTCTAATTTGGGGCAGATTGCAAAAGGTACCCTTCGAGGCTTTAAACGGATTGGTACTGCCTGAGGGTCCAAGTTGAAAGATATTGGGGTTCCTGAATAACAGCCCAGCCCCTCGCTGAACACATCAGCATTAAACAAGGTGTCCACTTCAGCATTTGTGATAGAGTGGATTTCGCTTATATGGAGGCCAAGGGCAGCGAACCAGTCTAACCCCAACAGGCTAGGGAGGGCACCATCCACTACCACTAAAGGCAAGTGACCTTTAAAATTTTGAAATTTGTACAAAAAACTTGCCTTTTCCAATGACTGGGATGGTTCTGCCTTGGTAGTCACGTAGGGTTAACTGGCAGCCGTGAAGCTTCTTCTTAGCCATTCTGGGAAGTAGTTGTTTCAAGGTGCTCCATGAAATGATGGATAGTGCTGAGACTGTCAACCTCCATCCTGCAAGGTTTCCCTTCTATAGAAACAAAAACACTAATTTTGTAATAGCCTTTGTTAGTCAGCTTAGCTTGATAGCAGGTAAAACAGTCTTCAATTTGTTTTTGGAAATGTTGGGTTGTCCAAGGCTTTTGGGCAAAAATCTTTCCTGCTTGACAGATCCTGGCTAAATGACCCTTCCTTTGGCATTTTAGACAAATGGCATTCCTGAACTTGCAGGATGCCCTGAGGTGGTTCCCCCCATAGCTTAGACAAATTATTAAATATATGGCTAATATTTCATTAATTGATATTTAATTTAACATTAATTAAAGTTTAATAAAATTAAACCCAATATATTAATTTAATCAAGTGTTGAGGCTGCCTAATTCTGGGTGACTTAAAAAAAAATGTTTTCTTTGTTTGTTTCTCTTGCTTTGTATAAAAACAACACAAAAATACAGAAGAACAGAACTGACCAGAAGAAGTATACACCAACCACAACATATCCCAGATGTTATCATTTGACTGATACACCAGTCAAACAGCAAAAAAATACTATGCATTTTACGGATAAGTAAAGCCAGTTACACGACTGATTCTTTTACCTATCAGGCTTCCTGGTATGAAATCAGCCAATGTTTGTTAGAAACTTGACAAAACAAGGTTAAATAAAACTCTTTACTGCATACTATTTTAAAAACCATTATAAATGGTTATTTGTCCTTTGTCAATGCAAGTGTGAAGTCTCTGTTCTTAACCCTTGCTGGCATTTGTTTTTCCCATCTTTCCTACAGCTTAATATATTGTTTGATTTGTGCTTTGCAATCTTGGAGCTATTGACTAACAAGCTAATAGATTGACTAGAATCTCTGCCCTTAGACACTCTGGATTTCAATGTAGTTCTTACATAATCTTCTTCACCATAATAATAATATTCTCTGTTGCTGCATGGTTCCCGATATCTGCCTTGTCATCTCCAGGCCTATAACTTTTCTTTCTCCCATTTTCCTATAACAAGCCAATAAGAGGAAAAAAATAAGCTATCGGTTTCTCTCCCTTTTAGATTTATCACAAAATACTTCTTTTGAGAGCAGGCATCAGAATTTCATTTTTTAAATATGTGCCAGTGTGTTCACAAAAAGTGACAATAAAGGTTATTTTATCTTATTTTCTACAAAGAATATCCATTCCCCCAACTTATCAATTTTTCTTTACTTTTGTGGGGAAATTGTTCTCTTGATCTTCCTGCTATTTAGAGAGAACAATATTTATAGTCTGAACTATTTAAAAAGGATTCTCTGAAACATTCTAACTCAATTTTTTCTTCCTACAGAATGTTCTTGCCTGGCATTTTTTGTGTGTGAAAAAATTGGCTAGAGATTAGTTGTTATCCTGATACTGTTCTGCTGACATAAGAATGAAAGAACAAGACATTAAAACAGCAGGTTGGAATGAGGTCTACATTGGCTCAATTGGCTCACTATTTGTGTCTCTTTAGAAATTTTTGGAAAGGCCAAGAAAGACACAGAAAAGTGAAATAAAAAAGCTATATACATGTTATAGTTGGATGATGGAGGCCCCTATTATATGACATCTTGGCTCGAAGGATGTTCTTAAAATTGAAATAAGAACATTATGTTCTGATCAGTGTGCTTCCTCTAATTTAAAAGAAATACTGTTCACGAGAAACAGGGCATCACATGATACTTACATTTTACTGCACAAAGTTTTACTTTGTTCAACCTTTGAAGCATTCAAAACTCATTTATAAATACTTGAGGCTCATCCAATTTATACAATATATGTTTAAAATCCTGTAACTGGTTTCTGCTTATGCTCATAAGGCGAAACAAAACTAAGTATCTAAATCAGAACTGAATGTTCTGTTTAGAGGGTATGAAGGGGAATCTTTATTTGAAATTGTTTAAAGGATTTTAAAAGGATTAAAACACTATATGTTATATATTCCAAAACTTCATTTTTAAAAATCACAGAAAAATATCTCAGAGAGATCAAACTGGATTAGAAGAAAAGAGAGGGGATATCTAAAGGCCCGGTCCTACTGGCCAGTGGATGCAAAATGTATGCATAAAGGACACAGCGGATGAGCAAAATTTCGGGGGTGGCTCCATCCATTTTCATCCGCTCCAGAAATTGGCAAAAATTTGCATAAACAGAACGGAAAAGAACGGACGTGGGTAGTATGTAGCGGGAATGTTAAACGGATGTTCATCCGAAGCCTAGCGGATGAAAGCAGATGGAAGTGGATGACACCTCCGAAGCGGTTCCGGGGGAGAATTTCGAAGTGGACGCATAGCGGAAGGGGCGGATGCATAGCAGATGAAGCGGATGCATCAAGTACACCTATAGGAAACAAAGGAGATGCCGTGCGGATGTATATCAGATGCAAAGCGTTCACTGTGCATGTGGGGGGGGGTGAATTGCGTCCACTCCGCCAATATAAAAGGATGCAGCACGCACGCAGTCAGCATACAGGGGAAAGAGGTGCTACCAGATACATCTTGCAGGAACACCATGGTTCGTCAGTCAGGCAATAAAGTTTAATAAAGTTTATCTTTGCTTAAGACACTTAATAAAGTTTACTTGGTTCATTTTGTTTACTTAATAAAGTGTTGGTAAAAACTTTGAAAAAATGGTTAAGACTTTGCATGCTTGTGGGATACATAAGGATAGTTGTGGGATAGATAAACCTCCAGTGTAACCATAGTGGGACTGTATGGTCCACCATCCCAGCTGCCACACATATGGACCTTTATTATCAATAACAATTTAATCATTGATCCACACATTTTAAAATAAACAAAGCTCTTTATTAATGCCCTACTCATTGTAGGACCACTCAACATACATGGTCCAATCTCATCAGTGTTATGCAACAGTCTCAAGGAATCATCTATCATCCTGTCTTGCCACTCTACTGCTCCAGCTGGGGAGTTGCACCAGTGTCTCAGGAGGTTGCGCTGCTTCTTCTCTTCACATGAAGCTCTGTTGGGGCCTTGTACATCCACAGTGTCTTTCAGGTTACGTCCTTGCCTCCATTCACCAGGCTCCATGTCCCCATTCCCTTGTTGACGGTCGACAACACTGGGTAGCGGGTGCACATGAGATTGTGCAGGATGCAGCAAGCTTCCAAGATGCTCCTCACGGTCTCTGGATCATGCTGCATGGTGGTGAGAAGTATCTGGAACCTGTTGGCCAGGATGCCAAAGGCGTTCTCCACCACCCGTCTTACCCTGGACAGCCTGTAGGTGAAGATCCTCTCTTCACGGGTGAGGTATCTTGAACTGTACGGCTTCATGAGGTAAGTTCTAAGGGAGAACGCATCATCATGAACTATGAAGTAGGGCACATCTTGTGTGTCATTGGGTAGAGGATCTGGACCTGGAAAACCCATGAGGTTGCGTTGCAGCCCATCCTTGAGGTCACTTGCGTTGTATACCTGGGCATCTGAAGATGACCCGTTGCCTGAAGCATCGATGTACATGAACTTGTAGTCAGCATCAACCATGGCAAAGAGGATGATACTGAAGAAGCCCTTGTAGTTATCATAAGTGGACCCTGAGTTGGGTGGAGCTTTGCAGGCCACGTGCTTCCCATCTATGGCTCCAACGGTGTGGGGAAAGTTCCACCTCTGATACCACTCTTCTGCAAGTTTTCTCCAGCCTTGTTCAGTGGTGGGGCACCTGAGGAGCTCCTCCACGTATTCTTCAATGATGGCCTGTACCACTTCTCTGAGCACTTTGTTGTTGTGATGCTGTTGTGTGGCACTCTCCAAGCATACTGTATGTTTCTGTATGTGGTTCCAGAGGCAAGGTGGTGCAGAGTCAGTGCCACCTTCAGTCCAGGGTCCAGGTTGGGACGGACTTTGGTGCTAGGCTTGGTCAACCTGGGTCTCAGACGCTCTACAACTTCGTCAAACATGGCTGGTGGCATCCTCATGAAGTGCTGGAATGCACGAGGGTCTTCATTCCTCAGCTCCACCATCAGCTTGTCATATAGTCCAAACTCCATTCTTCTCATGATCCATCCTCAGACCCACACAGCTCTTGGACATCTCCTTCCTCTCCTTCTGTGTAAAACTTAATACAGACTGAACAGGTTTTGGTTCTGGTGATGAATGAGCGCAGCTATCATACCGACTGTGTCATCATCCATGGTGGAGAACAATTGATGATGTGGAAGACCAAGACCAAGGGTGATGAAGTCTGTACACCACAGCTGCTGGACTCATACTGAGATCCAGATGATTTTCTCCCCCTTTTTATAGGAAATATCGGTAGTCTGCTAGGTGTCCTTCTACATACTCTAGACCTACTGCAGACATCCTAAATATATGAGATACATCCCAGATACAAACGTTTTGTCCGTTTTAATCCTTTATATACAAGATGGATGAGCTTACATCCTTTCTATTTCCGTGCTACTAACACTATGTAGATGTTCCGTGTACCTTTTGTTTCCTCCCTCTTTCTGTTTTCAGCTGCAGTGGATGTGAGTTGAGGGGATGGCCAGAGGATGCAGAAAGGATACAGGGACGTTTAACGGATAACGGACATAGAACGTTTGTTGCCTGTATATGTCGCGGATGTACATCGTATGCGGCGGAAAGTTCATCCGCTCACAAAGTTTTGTGCAGCTCAAAACTTCTTGCGTGGATGAAATCTCAATGGACGGATGCTCGAATGATAGAGCGTATGAAACACATATGCAGTGAGTACACAACAGATGCATAGCATTTTCCAACGGATGGCAAGCTTTTTTTTCACATTTTACATCCTCTTTGCATCCGTAAGTGCAGTGGGACCGGGCCTTTCACTGACTATTTCTTTCTGAAGTTCAGTTGCCTTTTAAGAAGCACTTTTGGGAAAAAATGACCTGGATGACTGAGAATCTCAACTGACAGTTATTGCCTGACTTATCAATTAAACTTCAAAATAAATGGAAACTTTGCTTATGTTTTCCTTTCAAGGGTCACAATTATGAATTTATAGAAACACAAAATGAAAATGTTTGGTATAAATGCTGATGTTTCAATCTGTTTTCTGCTTACTATTGCATTATGCATTCTAGCATACATCTCTGTTTCTGTGACTTTTGCAATTATTTTTTATGATGTCTTTGTGTGTGCTTGTTTCTTTTAAAGCTTTTTTTTATAAAGTATTCTTCCAGTTCATTTGTTATTTACACTATTTATATTCTGTAGATTGTTAAAGATCTTGTTCATTGTTTTCATTTTTACTGAATCACATTCTTAATACTCAGATTTTATTTATTCTTTTCAAGTACAGTATTCCCATGTATAAAGTATCTTTGCTCTCTCACACAGATAATAAAGATTTTGCTCAAAAATCAAGTGAAAATCAACTCAATCATTTTAAATATTTAAACAGATTTAAATAGATTTAAATCATTTTAAACACAAATCCAAGAAATTTTTGAAGACCCCTTCATCTTTTAATTGTTTTGATGTTCTGATAATAATAAAATATATGAAATAAAAAATGGTAGTTATGACTCTGTCCCAAACTAATCTTTGCCTGTGATGAATAACATATATAAATAGAGTATTCTGCAATTTTATATTTTCCCTTTGATGCAAGTATTTTATATTAAATAAAAGAAAATAAGTTTCATGATAAAGTTTGATCATGACTGATACTATAAATGGAATCAGATGATATTTTCTTTTACATAAGCATTTCAACATTTGCTTATGGGGGTGGGTTGGCTGTGGTGACTGTCACCCAGATGGCTTTCATGGCAAAGGCAGAAATAGAACTCATGAACTCCTGCTCACTAGACCAAATAGGCTTTCATAGACAATTTATAAACCAATGTCTCTGCTGTTGTGGCTTTTGATAACTAAAACTTTTAATCACAGAACTCTGTCTAAATTATGGTTGGAAAAATATTTAGTAGATTTGTTTGAGCTCTGAGTCAAGCCCTAAAGGAACATTTTATCTTCTGCTGTAGATACTCTATTTTTTATATCAAGCTTTTATTTGTACAAGCAATGTATTTTACAGCTAATAAAGCCCATGTCACACTGCACCAACGGATGGAAAGAGGATGTAAAATGGAGAGAAACACTTGCCATCCGTTGGTTAATGCGATTCATCCGTTTTGTACTCACTGCCTCCGTTTTTCATTCTCTCTATCTGTCCAGCATCCGTCGATTGAGGTTCCATCCGCTCAAAAAGTTTTGAGCTGCTCAAAAAGGACTACAAAACACATGAAGTGAGCTGAGGTGCAGGCAGGAAGGTGTTGTAGGAGTGTCCTATAAAAAACAGGCACAAAAATTACTATAAGAGTGGGTCAGCAAGTAGCAAGGAGAAGGTTGCAGCTTGCAACCTACAGCCAGCTTTCCCATTGACTTTGTTTGTGGAAAAGGGAAGGTTGCAAATGGATATTATGTAATACTACAATGGCTTTCAATGTTGTAACTTTCAATGGTTGCTAAATGGATGATTGTAACCTAAGTTGTATCTGTAGTTTGTGCATTACACGATGACTATATTTTTTGCAGATACTCAGCTGATGATTACACTGTTGTTTAATCTCAAAATATTCACCTGCTGTTTTGCTTTTTGTTGTGAATGCCTCTCAGTGATCGGTAGCCCTTGAATTATGATCATTTGTTTAGCAATCATTCAAAGTTACAATAGCTTTGTAACTTTGTAAACAAAGTTACTGAAAAAAGTGCCTTACAATCAGTCCTTGCACTTATGACTGTTGCAGCATCCATGCAGTCAAATAAAAATTAAGGCACTTGGCAACTAGTATGTATTTATGATGGTTGCAGTATGCCATGTTGTAACTATGTATCATTTATGTGTTTGCAACTGTGTATCATTACAACTATGTATCATTCAGGCATTTGCAACATTGTATCATTCACGTGTAATAATTGAGCTTCTGTCTCCTCAGTGACCTTTTACAGGGCA